>QNQO01001639.1:0-239565 GCA_003290165.1 Berberis thunbergii
ACACGCGAAAGAAATAGTTTTCTTAACATGATTGGTATGGGCTCTAGTTTTCATAACACAAAGAACCAAACAGATATCGAAGTAACTGAATTCAAGGGTTCAGCTCAATCTGATTTCTGCAGTATCAAGTTTCCTACTTCTGGTGAGTACATTTCGAGGATTTTTGTAAAATTTTCTCTTTGTATTGTGGATGCATGCCATGCCATGCCATGTTAGTCAATTTGTCGTTTGAGTTTGAGACATACTAACTATTCCCGACATCCCAATCAAAAACTATACACATAGTAATATGAGGACATTTCCGTTTTCATTTCCTCTTAAATTGGAATGTCCTCTTGCAGTCAATCCTTATAATTTACTGATTGTTTTTCTTTTCTATTTTTCTGTTCACGAGTTTCATGATGGCAGTGCCGGAATCAATCTCAGATAACAACTGGATGGGACCGGCAGTCAAAATATCACTTCCGAGCTTTAGGTAATAAATATTTCTTGAATATTGATTGCGTGTGATCAACCCATCCTAGAAGGTAACTGATTATTTCTGTTAAACTGTAGTGGAAGAACGGAATATAATCCTGAACTTCTGAAGTATTCTTGCCAGATCGAGTGTAGGTATGTCCTTCGACTGTAGGAATTTAAAATATTTTGAGGTTTTGCTAGGAAGGAACCAATAACCCAGGAGTAGGATCATTTTGTGCTGTTGTGGACAAACTTTTGGGTGCCATTGTAAGTCTTAAGGGAAGAAACAATTATGACTATTTTTGTTATGATGTAGTAACAAAAAACACATTAAGGTGACTATTGGGTGTTAATTAAATTGCTTCCGCGTGCCCTTAGTTTATATGTTAGCGCCGTTATTTTTAATCTCTCTCTCTTTTTTGGTTAATTCATAGAGTGCGGCCAGTAAAACCAGCTAAAGTATCAGCATCAATTACTAGAACGAAAAGTGAAAAAGAAGCAACCGGTCCGGAGGGTTTTGTTTTGGGCAATCCCTTGGCGAAAGGATTAGTCAACAATGATGCTTGTGAGCGTAGTATCTCTGTTTTGCTATCAAAGCCTGTGCTTGCTTTGGAGTTTAATTTCCTGAAAATGCAGGTTGAAGCTCCCACTTCAGTTGCTCATTCGTCTTAGATTGCTAAACTAGGTGTTATAAGCTTGCCTTAGCCAATTCTCAGAGTTGTTGCAATAAGTTCCAACTTTTTCAATCTCACCTCATCCTTGAGTATATGTATGAAGTTGTCGAAAAATGGATGAGCAAATAACCCCATTTCCTTTTAGTTTTCAATAAATTTTGCAATTTTCTAAGTGATTTCGGATCAAACTAGGATTTGGAGTTATATTTTTGAATAAAAATTTGGATCGGATTAGATTCAAATTTCCTGCATCCTTGTTCAGATTTGGATTTCAGAGAATTCGGTCAGATCCAATCCATTTATATACCTCTAAGTGTGAGAGATGGAACTCCAACCTGATTGGGCTTGGGTTTGGTTATCGTAGTCAATTCAAAATTTCAATTAAGTCCAGCCTAAGATGATGTTTAACATGGCGTGGTGAATTTGAAACTTGACAATGATTGTGTTTAGGGTGGGCAGTGGGCATGGACTGTATACAAGGATTGTGATTTCGTTTTTGAGCTAATTTCGGTAAATTGATCTTAAGAAAGATTTTGTGAAATATTCTCGTTGTGAAATTTTGATTATCATTTTGAAGTTAGTAAATATAATTTAAGCATTTTAAAACTCTTAACTACATGAGAGTTTCAAGATTCATAATGTCATACAAACTACATATTGCAATAAGAATTACTTATATACAAATTTTAATATAAAACTAAGGTTTTAAATGGATTAAAATGTACAAAAATTGAGATTGGTCTAATGAAAAAATAAATTATTTCGATTACTCAAAGAAAGAAAAATATTTCATGAAGAGTTATTCTACGTGGGCGAGGAAACGAGAGCGAGGGGAGGGAGTGGCGGGGTGGGATTGTTTACCTCCTTCGGGGATGTGCACGTAAAAAAAGATGGCACATATCCCGAGGGAGTTGAAAGTCCCCACCCCGCCACCTCCCTCCCCTCGCTCGTTTCCTCGCTCACTTCCTCAACATTTAGAATTTCTGTTTCATGAAATTTCAACATTTTTCGATAAATTACATTCCATGACTTTATGGGCATCATTTGTTTAACTTTAAAAAAAACAGTCAATTAGAACACCACAAAATGAGTGTGTCGTGGACTAAATGGTTCCTGAATTGGTAAATATGGAATATAGATAAAGTCTAGTTTAAAAAAAGAAAGGAACAGTGCCCTTGTGGATCTGAAATGGAGATGACCAGTAGATGAAAATAGTGATCCAAGAAATCTTAATTATAGACGGTGAGGCTTGATAGCCACTTAGGCCACGTTTGTAATGGGACTAGTAATGGGAATGTAAAAGGAGTGTTTGATTTAACTATGAATGTAATGGGAGTGGGAATGTGATTTTACCAATATGCCCTCACTACAAAGCATAAAAACTTCAACACAACAACAAAAACCCACCCACCCCACTTTCTGAGTTAAATTTCAATGCCCTCCTCCTTCCTCTATATCTCCCTTTTTTCTCGTTTTCTTCGTCTTTACTTCCTTACAGAATCAGGACATGATGAACGAGATGGGATGTCGGTGATGAATGGTTGTTGCTTTGGTGGTTGGTGTGGTTTGTGGAGGGAGCTTTGGTGGTGGGCCGAGAAAAACTTGGAGGTGGAGGGAGGTTTTGGAGGGGGAGGAATTGGTGGGGGAAGGTGATGTTGCAATTGCAAGGGGAAGTGGGGGTCTGACAGTGCTGGTCGCAGGGGGAAGTGGGGTATGTGGTGGGTGGTGGTGAGTCACATGAGGATGGGGTCTGGCATTGGATGCGAGCCAGATAGATGAGAGGAAAAAGGGATAGGGGGCTGTGAACCAAAGATGATGAGGATAAATGAAGTCATTTTGCTTTGTTGACCTATTACAATGACCAATGTAAATGTCCATTCATAGAGTGAGAGGAAAGAATGACCATTACAACCAAATTGGTAATGGCGAATGACGATTACAATGTTTTTTGTGCCACCAAACAAATGAATGTAATTGACCATTGTAATAGCCATTACATTATAATGGTCAAAGGGGTAACCAAACATGCTCTATTAGTTAGGTTTTGGGACTTTTACACTTTACTTTTTCTATAGATAATGTTCTGATTCTGTTTTAAAGATAATGAATAAAAGTGTAAAAAACACTCCTACAAAAATAAAAAAGGTTTTTAAAGACCCGACTACCTACACAAACCCAATCAGAAGTGATGATTCAAACTACCTTGCATTTGAATCCCCTCCTACTATTTGTACCAATATTTTTTTTTAACGTTCAAGGTAATTTATTAATCGATCAACAATTCTTAAGAGCCAGACACCTACAGTTTGATTTGTGTCAAAAGTCTCCGTCTTCCTATTTTCTTGATTTGTTCCATGATATGAAAAATTGATTAACACATTAACCACAATGTTAAATTAACCACTATCTTATCATTATATGCAACTAGCTCGGCCTGCTTTTATGAACCATAATAATAATAAACAAAGCGAAATTCTAAATGTCGAGGTAATTCTTTCTTTCATTCCACATTTAAGACACCTTCTTCTCATATCTTCCATTAACACCACTCTTTATACAAGGGCACCGACTTTCTGGGGGTGCGTTTATTCTAATTTGGGGTTCCACTATAACACATCGACCTGATACTTCTCTCTTTCACAGATAACGAATATAATTCTCTCATCACTTTCCACCCTTCTCTCTCGGAGAAGAAGAAGAAGATCTAATTTTTTCTTCTTTGTTTTTGATTCATTTGTTTTCAATTTTCATTTCAAGAACTCAAATCTTCTTCACTTCTTTTCATCGGTAATTAATTCAATATTTTCTCACATTTACAATTCCTTCAATTCTAGGGTTTGTGTTCGTGTTGTTGTTCTTGTTAAAGAATGTTATTGTGGTTTCTTATAAATTTTTGTGTAAATTATAAATTAATTGATAGTGCTTTGGATTGTTCGCCCTTTTATGAGATTTTGACTCATTGATGGCTTAGTTTCTAGTTTTGGATGTTAATGTGAAATAGTGAGAGAGATGTTTTGAGGATGAATTTTTTTTTCTTTTCTAGATTTATTGTATAAGCTTGAATGAATCTCGTTATCGAATCTGATCTGATAAGAAAACACAGTGTTAGATTAGGGCATAACAAGCTGGAAAGATTGTAAATTTTTCGATCTCGTGCGCTGTTTGACTTCATTTTTTTAGGGTTGTAAGGTGTTTTTAGGGTTTACTTAAATTTGTTGCATATTTTGATTAAGAGTTTTCAGTGTTATTTTGATTAAGGAATAAAGAAAATGATTGGTTTTGGTGTGAAGTTTATTGGTCAGTCTCAGGGGCTTGAAAAGTTTATACCTTGTGGAAAACTAGTACTTAGAACTTTAGTTTCTTCATTTGGAATGTTTGTATATGGTGAAAGATATTTTATCTTCTTGTACAGAAACATTGGTTTTTGTTTAGCTCTTCTACTATTGAAGTTTAAAAGGTTGATAGTTTGTATATAATAAAGAATGGGTATAATGTGAAATTGTGTTACTCTTACTTCATTTGTTGTTGTATTCTATCTTCTCATGTTTTGACTGTATGTTTTGTAGTTCATAGAGTTGCTTCTTGCTAGTTGAAACCATGGCGAGGTCTCTGGTTCAGTCAACAAACCTCCCAACCACAGTTCTCAACAGAAACCGTACACAAGCTCGAGGATCTGGAAGAAGCACAAGGATGGTAAAAATGGTATGCAATGTTCAGGCAGCTAGCCTAAGGCATCAGACACCATGCCTGACCACTGCGGGGTTTCTCAGGCTTGAGAGGATATAATTCTTTGGACACTTTGTTAAATTCTGGCAGTGATTTCATTCTAGGGTGGCTTCTGCAATCACGCGTCCCAAAGGAAGGGGCAATCGGTTAGTTGTTAAAGCCATGTTTGAACGTTTTACAGAAAAGGCTATTAAAGTAATTATGCTTGCACAAGAGGAAGCTAGACGGTTAGGCCATAATTTCGTTGGTACGGAACAGATTTTGCTCGGTCTCATTGGTGAAGGCACTGGGATTGCTGCAAAGGTCCTTAAGTCCATGGGAATTAATTTGAAGGACGCTCGTGTGGAGGTAGAAAAGATTATTGGGAGAGGAAGTGGGTATGTTGCTGTTGAAATACCATTCACTCCTCGTGCCAAGCGTGTTTTAGAACTTTCATTAGAAGAAGCTCGCCAACTTGGTGAGTAGTGGTTTTCTACTTATTTCAAATTAATTATTGGTAACTTGTCTCCAACAATGTCTTTATTTGATTTCAACTTGACCAGACTGTATCTTGTCTTGGGACTGGATTCTTTTAGTTCTTTCATTTTCTAGTTCTAGTATTTCAGATTTACAATGTCTTCCTTCAATCTTGACAAATTCACTCACTCCGAGGCAACGGATATTATTTGTATTATCCTTTTCCTGTAAAAGAATAATATGTAATATCTTCTTACCATTTCAGGTCATAACTATATCGGATCTGAGCACCTTCTTCTAGGACTACTCCGTGAGGGTGATGGTGTAGCAGCCCGTGTTCTTGAAAACCTTGGTGCGGATACAAATAACATTCGTACGCAGGCAAGTTTTCAATGTATCTCTTCTTGTTTAGAAGTGTATACAGTTTGTAAAGAAGATCAGTTATTATTTTAAAAGAATATCATCTTAACAATAAATCTGAATTCCTTTGTTTCAATTAGGTTATCCGCATGGTAGGTGAAAGCACGGAAGCTGTTGGTGCTGGTGTTGGAGGAGGGACCAGTAACAATAAAACACCTACGCTGGAGGAGTATGGTACCAATCTAACCAAATTGGCAGAGGAGGTATTTTTATCAGTTCTTTTAGTTTCCTGCCTAAACATGTTGTCTCAAAGTTTATATATTTCTGAACATCTTATTTTATCAACTCACAGGGAAAACTAGATCCTGTTGTTGGTAGGCAGCCACAAATAGAGCGTGTAACTCAGATCTTGGGTAGGCGAACAAAGAATAACCCCTGCCTAATTGGAGAACCTGGAGTAGGGAAAACAGCAATTGCTGAAGGGCTTGCTCAAAGGGTTGCTGCTGGTGATGTTCCAGAAACTATTGAAGGAAAGAAGGTAAATTTGCTATTACTTTTTCTGTTACAACTCAGCCCTTGTGGATTTACTTGTGCTTGATATTAAGAATTTATTAATGAGGTGCCACGCTTAAGAAGTTATAAATTTTGTTGTAGCTCATAGTATAAGCTATGAAATTTATGTATATGAACCAGAACAATAACACAATCAAATGCCTGGAAAAGAGAGAAACTAGAGGAAAAAAGTAATAAACTTCCGAGTTATATTTAGGCATATGCCACTTCTGGCACCCTATCGCCTTGAAATAGTGTGTTGGTTGGATTATATTTTCTAATCGAGAAATTGTTTTGGGAAATATAGGTCATTACCCTGGATATGGGTCTTCTTGTTGCTGGGACAAAATATCGTGGAGAGTTTGAGGAAAGATTGAAGAAACTGATGGAAGAAATCAAACAAAGTGATGATATAATACTCTTTATTGATGAAGTACACACCTTGATTGGAGCCGGAGCTGCTGAGGGTGCCATTGATGCTGCAAACATTTTGAAACCAGCTCTCGCTAGAGGTGAACTACAGGTAACTTGCTTCACTCAATGTGTTATATGATTGCTTTCTTTTGCTAGACATCCTCATTTTCTTTTCTGGCCTGAAGTTTTTACTTGTTTCGCTTTATTGTTGGAAAAATTTTTGTTTAGTAAAGCCTTAACTGAAAATTTTAAGGGCTGTTGCCGTGAATATTAAAACCATCGCTCAGAGATAACTATTTTAGGACAATCCTATGAGATCAACCTCTAGGCTTTATTTATTGGAATTTTTTGGTATAGATTGCCCTTCAAACGAATTCTCCCAGTTGGATTCGAGAGGAAAGTTGTGTAACATTCCTTGTCATGCATTGATCCATAATTTTTTTGCTTGTGGGGTTAAAAGCTTTGATCATATTTATATACATGTCAAAGTCAGTACCATGGTTGAAACTCTTGAATGCAAGAGCTTAAAGACCTGACTTTAGATTGTTTTCTTTGTTTTGAAGGTGTTATTTATCTATTTAGTTTTCTTCTGTTAGCTTTCTAAAATAACCTTGTAATTATGACATGATCATGGAGAAACTATGATCTGCTTACGTCAAGCCATCACCTCCAGCTATTAATTGTAATGGAAAGCCCATTGTCATCTTTCACTCGTTGGTTAGCGTAGTCATGCATTTCGTTTGATGCAGTGTATTGGGGCTACAACACTAGATGAGTATAGAAAGCACATTGAGAAGGATCCTGCTTTGGAAAGGCGATTCCAGCCAGTAAAAGTGCCTGAACCAAGTGTTGATGAGACCGTGCAGATTCTTAAGGGGCTTCGAGAGCGGTATGAGATTCATCATAAGCTTCGTTATACAGATGACGCTTTGGTTGCAGCTGCACAGTTATCATATCAGTACATCAGGTTGGTGATGCTAAGTTATTTGTGCTATTATTTTAATTTCAATCAATTGTATAGTTATTCAGTCTCACTCCATTGCTTAGTAGGCTCAGTTAACTATAGTGATTGTATAAATTTAGTTATCAGTCCTGTGGGTTTGAATTTAGTCAATGATTAATGACTGTTTATGGACTTCATTGCTTGGTGTGATTGGTTGCCTAAACCTCTTTGGGTGACCATTTGGGAAGTTTTTGTAAAAATACATAACATGGATTACTTTATTACAAAGAGTCAAAATTGTTCACTAAAGCTCTTTGGGTGACCTTTTAGTAAGTAAAAAAGAAAAGCACATAACATGGATTCCTTGATCACAAAGAGTAAAAAATTGTTGGCATAATGTATGTTATTGGTATGTTTGAATTGTTACTATTTGCTAGGTAAAATGTTCTAGCTGAAAATACATTTCAAGCAAATACTTCTTAAATAAAATTTTGTTGGTTCCATTTTCACTATTTGACTGTGATTCGGAAAACAATGTAAAATTTTGTTCTTGTGTCCTTTTAAACTTTGAGTGTGTTGGTGTGAATGAGTAAGCAAAACTGCAAATGGTAGAAAATAGAAAAGAAAAGAAAAATTCTGTTATTTAAGACTTTATTTACAACATGGTCTTTTATGCAAGCATCTTTTGGACAAATTTCCAAACAGAGTGGATCTTAAAACCAAAGTTAATAGGCAGAAAGGATTTGTAAAGCAACAAATATTTATGCAAGATTGATCATTGTTAATAACTTTTGAAGTTTGCATATTTATACATGTTCTTCAGTTATATGCACATCAATTCTTTAACAAACACATCAGGCAAATTCTGAATGTGTGTTTCCTCTGGAAATTTGACAGAAAAGATTGTTGTTTGACCAAGGTCACACAATCCTATTTGTGGGTTGTTAGGAGAGTTTTACCTAATCAAGTTTTTATTATCTGCTTATTGTTATGTTATGTTTTCATGAATTTTTTTTTTTGCTCGAGTTTACAAGATGTGTAGATGTAATTTTGTGACATGCTTGACTAAATTAGCTAGGGTTTACTTTATTGATATGCTATATATTTCTCTGTACCAGTGATCGTTTCCTCCCTGACAAAGCAATTGACTTGATCGATGAAGCTGGTTCTCGAGTACGGCTTCGTGAGGCACAGGTACAAAATTTATTGTTTTTGCTTTAGGAATCTATAGAAGCAGTGGGAGTTTCTCATGTCCAGAGTACATTCCTGGATCATTAAGATAGGAATCAATCAAAATTAAGCATTGTGTAAATCCTTTCTTTTTTTATTCCAATTTTTTTTTTCTTTCTTATTACTTCATATCCTTACTTATGCAGGTCCCAGAGGAAGCCAAGGAACTTGAAAAAGAGCTCAGGGAGATCTTGAAGGAGAAGAATGAAGCTGCACGTGGCCAAGATTTTGAAAAGGTTAGTCTTTGCACTGTCAATTTCTGCAATTTTTATTTCATTTTATGGTTATATTCATATTTCATGACTTGGTTTAGAATATAATCTACCATAAATGACGGAAACGGATATCAGTAACCTTCCACTTCCAGTCCTTCTCTCATCAGACTGCCTTGCATATTGCTTCAGTTGCTGGTGCTAAAAATAAACAAAAAGAAATCGGAAAATTTAGATTTATTAGCAATAGATGTCTGTTTGTGCTGAGATGCGTCTTCTAGAAAGTATTATTAAATCTTTGTGATTATTTAGTTCCATGTAACCAAGTCTAATAGTATAATTCACTATGCTGAGTTTATCCTTGCAATTGGCTTCAGACTTTTGCATTTTGGTGTATTGAATTGTTTCTGCTGTTGACAGGCTGGGGAGTTGAGGGATCGGGAGATGGACCTCAGGGCTCAGATCTCAACTATCATTGACAAGGGCAAGGAAAAAACAAAGGCAGAAAATGAATCAGGGGATTCAGGTCCTGTTGTGACAGAAGTTGATATACAGCATATCGTCTCTTCATGGACTGGTATACCAGTTGAGAAAGTATCAAGTGATGAGTCTGATCGCCTTCTCAAGATGGAAGAAACACTACACACACGAGTCATTGGTCAGGATGAAGCTGTCCAAGCTATCAGTCGAGCCATCCGGCGGGCTCGTGTTGGACTTAAAAATCCTAATCGTCCTATTGCTAGCTTCATATTCTCAGGTCCCACTGGTGTAGGAAAGTCGGAATTAGCAAAAGCACTGGCAACCTACTACTTTGGTTCCGAGGAAGCTATGATTCGGCTTGATATGAGTGAATTCATGGAGAGACACACTGTCTCCAAGCTCATTGGGTCACCACCAGGTTATGTTGGATACACAGAGGGTGGTCAGCTGACTGAAGCTGTTCGCCGCCGCCCCTACACTGTTGTCCTTTTTGACGAAATTGAGAAGGCTCACCCTGATGTCTTCAACATGATGCTTCAGATCCTGGAAGACGGAAGGTTGACAGACAGCAAGGGCCGGACTGTGGATTTCAAAAATACCCTTCTGATAATGACATCAAATGTTGGAAGCAGCGTAATTGAGAAGGGAGGTAGACGTTTAGGATTTGATCTTGACTATGATGAGAAGGACAGCAGCTATAACCGAATAAAGAGCTTGGTGACTGAAGAGCTGAAGCAATATTTCAGACCAGAGTTCCTGAACAGGTTGGATGAGATGATTGTCTTCAGACAGCTATCAAAGTTAGAGGTCAAGGAAATTGCAGATATCATGCTGAGAGAGGTATTTGAGAGATTGCGAACAAAGGAGATAGAGCTTCAGGTGACTGAACGGTTCAAGGATAGAGTAGTGGACGAGGGTTACAACCCAAGCTATGGTGCAAGACCACTGAGGCGTGCTATAATGAGATTGTTGGAAGACAGCATGGCTGAGAAGATGCTCGGTGGAGAGATCAAGGAGGGAGATTCAGTTATTGTTGATGTTGATACTGATGGGAATGTGACTGTGCTAAATGGCACTAGCGGCAGTGCTACTGAAACATCATTATCGATCTAGTCCAATCCTTCTTCTCCGTCCTATTGATTCTCAATCATATTGGTTCATCTCACTAATGCCTGTACCTGTTTTATTTATTTTTTCATATTCCTTTTTTAATGTTGCGGTTACATAGATTTTGGCGTCATTTAAGAACTTGGCAGTTCTTTTGTTTATTGAATTTTTGGTTTTGTAATTTATAGAACATCACGGTCGATACACTTTTGGTTGTAGACAAAGGGGTACGACTAATGTAGTCATGTAGATGATTATCCGTGGAAAAAATATGGATGATCTCAAATTTCTCAAGTAGTCAGTTTTGCTATCAGTTGTTACTGAATGAAACCAAGGCCTCCATGTTTACCTCTTCTTGAATTACAGGTCGCTTCGAAGGGTTTAATTTAATCTTTGGCTTATAAATTCTCTACATTCTTAAGGTCGTCTAGCGACAAATTGTTATCTGAACTAGCACTTCAAAATTTACAATTAGATACCTTCATCACATCACCCCACCACTCCTATTGAAAAAAGAATGATATACTGATATTCCGTAAGATGATTTGAATGTTGATGGTACAAGTACAACAGATGGGGACTACATGTAGCCATCCCTTTGCGATTAAGAAACAAGTTGGATAGCTGAACTGGATTGTTATGGCTAATTTATCAAACTGACATTCTCCATCACAATATCGGTTTTCCATCAGTGTTTGTGTATTGACTGCAAGCGAGTGCTTCCAAGTTGGACTCATGCTTCCCTGATCTTCATCGCATTCAAAACCTTGTGTATTTCCATTGTCATGGCACTGTCAACGCTGCCAGATGAGTACTTTCTATGTGACTTCTGCAAATGGAGCTTAAGTGAGCTACTACTCAATCCAGCATTCTTCCCACAGATGGGGCACACTCTCATTGCTGGTCTTCTCTGCTGCCACTCCATGGAAACTTTTCCATGCAATTTCTTATCTAGATCCACAAGGATTTTTGCAAAACCATCATTTGGCTGTGCTCGCCTGTGAGCTCTCTTCAGAGTATTCCATGCATCTAATAGAGTGAATTTCCTGCAGAGAACCGAAGAGGACGTTAGCGATCGTAGATAAACAATCAGGATCCACAGTTGTTTGGCAAGATGATTGAAATGGACTTTATTGCGATCCCTATTTCTATCCAAGCTAGAGTTTTAAACAGCTGTGTTTACTGCACGCAAATCTACCATTGGATGAGGTATATATATTGGACAAGAACATGAGATCGTGCACAATTTCTTCGGGTATTACTGTGATGCACTTACTTTCTCAACTATGTTTAGAGCTTTCCTACCTGGAGGAGGATCCCACTTAGTAAGGATGAAGGTAAGGATTGCAGTTAAGGCTAATAGAGCAAGGTGTAGAGGCTTATTCAGGAATGAAGGCCAAGTTGAGTTGGTATACTGTATGTCTATTAACAGCAGAAATATTCTCCCAGTGGAGCTTCAAGCAATCATGACTGGTCTAGAGATGGGAGCTAAGATAGGGTTGGACAAAGTTTGGGTTCAATCAGAATCTGTAACAACTGTAAAATGTATAAAAAGCCAAATGCACGATGTCAGATTCTCTCGTGTGTTAAGAGAAGCAAACAGAGCAGCTGACTGCATTGCAAGCTTGAATTTGAAGGACATCAGGACATGGTGTTTACGTGATCGTGGATCCCCTCTCTAACTCAACATACTAATGCGTGTAGAGCCTTAGGCTAGGGGATGTTTCCTTTGTGTTAGTGTTGGTTCCTGGGGCGCGGGTATATCCTCCCCTGTTTGCGATTCTTGATTCTGTTAATTGGGTGGGGCCTCATCAACCCCGTTTGCCTTGTGCAAAAAAAAAAAAAAAAAAATTCTCAACTGAGTAAACTTGTAGAAATTTCTATGTAGCACTTACTTTCTCAACATTAAGTAAGCCAGTACAACAGTGGCACTTCTGCTTTTCCCTTCAAAACAATGAACCAAAACTCTTCCTCCCAACTGCTCAACACTATCAATGAAGTTACAAGCTTCTTCAAAGATTTCATTGATCTGTGCATCGTGGTTATCAAATACCTACACACAAGACGAGTACTTAGTTGTATAGGATACCTAAAAATATTATCAACCAAATAACTTAACCTACATTTGTTTCTTTTAGAACATTAATGTGCTTATATTGAAAAAATGAGGTCCGAGATTTAATGGAGTAGCTAGTTTTGATGTTTACTTGCTACCACTTGTTAGGGCTTAAGGGTTTTATGATTATTGTTGATGTTGGTAAAAATTAGTTCTTATGGTAGAGGCTATGGCATTCAAAGTCAGAATTAATGGTGGCTAGTGCACGGATGGAGAAACTCCAAAAGTTAAAGGGTTTTTGTGATGTAGCAGCATAGAGACCAGCATTTTGACATATTTTTATGAAATCAATAAACTGCCTTGTAGAAGTATGCAGGTGCAAATACCAACTAATGGTATAATATAACCATGGCTTCAATTTACATTGGTAATTTAAGGCTAACAGGAACTTGTCCAATGGATCTAAAGTTACTGCCCTACAAATAACAACTAATGATATAATTTAACCATGGTTTTGAGATTTACATTGAGTAATTTAAGGCTAACTGGAACTTGTCCTATGGATCTAAAGTTACTGCCACTAGTTCAAAGAAGTAGATTCTGAGGAAGGGCACATAAGCAATAGACATGCTACTTAAACAGTGCACACAAACAATCTCAACATCACAAAGTACAAGATCATTTTACTTACCAAGTATAGAGTAGGAAACTTTGGCCTAAAGAGGGATTTTGAAAAATAGCAACTCAAATCATTTGAACTACATAACTTTATTCTAGAATGAATGGATATTTTTATATGATCCATATATATATATATAACATTGAATGACTTGAGGATCAAAAGCTATAGTATAGACATTAAAGTTTTCTGGAAGCTATAACAGAAGGCCTCAAACTCGATAGGAGGAGATCCATATACTTCTGAAAATTAATGTGCTGGAGAACCAGGTCTAGCAAAAATGGAACAAGATCCAAAGTGAAATGGAAAAAACAAACACCAAACAAAGTAAGCTGGTAGTTGTTTGACTTATTAATGGTATTAGTTAACCAAGAGTGGTGCCCTTGAAATCATTATCTTCAGAAATACTAGTTGATCCACATAAAACAAGGTCACAAGATTTTGTTTTGTTCATGGAACGCTGTTAACTCAAATATAGATGAACCATTACCACTCTCTAGATAAAGAATGATCCACGGGTATCTTATAAAAGTGGGATAACAAAGTATTGAAAAGAAGGGGATAAAGCACTAACCGAGAAATTTTTGTACTCAAACAGGTCGGGATACTGAGAATCAGACTGGCCAATTTCATTCGAACACAAGCACAAAATATGGGTGATGCCCAAATGTTGAAGAGTGTAAACAGATCTCGCAGCCAGGGCTCCACCAATGAACATGTTTCCAGTAATCAAAGCCGGTCTCTCTGTATTCGCTGCATCTGATATCAATGATATCCTCTCAAGAATATGCTCAAGTCTGACCTGCAGAGAAGGCCTTATTTACAGTCACCAAGTATTAATGAACCAAAAGTGAAATCAGATATTTACCTTTAACTCATAAGCATCAACGACACTGTTATTCTCACTCCCTTCAAAAAAACCAGTGTTAAAATTGTTCTCCTGGCACAATTTCACAGCATCCATTCTGAGCATTTCATTCCACTGTTCCAGTTCTCTGTGTAATTCAGCGTCAACCTGAGACACAAGCCTAATAGTATGTCATTCAATTCGAGTTTCCTATAAGCTGAGAAAGAAATATATCCCATGAATTTCTTATTTCTAAATATCTCCAGTGTTATTTTACTGGTCACGAGCACATCGCATCAATCTCCAGTGTTATTCTAGATTTCCATGTGTAATTATCGGTTTAAATTTTCCGACCCAAGGAAAAAAGTACCCAGTTACCACAAATGCTAAAGCTACATCTCACCATTGATGCATTTCTTAAAGAATATCTTGTGTTATCATAAACATCAATCGATAAGGAATAGTTTTAGCATATACTTGATCAAACATGAGAAGTCATGTGGAGTGCTATAAGCACAACTAAATACCCATCATTCAACATAGAAAAAGTTGCATACTTGTCGTCATATTCCAAAAAATAAAGGTATCACGTATAGATTCAAAGACATCAACTAGAGCACTCCTTATAAGTATTTGCAGTAATCAAGGATTTAAAGTTAAGACATTAATTAAATCAAGAAAGAGTAAACATTGTAAGTCAGGTGCTAAATCGAGCATCCACATTAAGAAAAATAAAAGGCAAGTACATTGGAAATCAGACTTGTTAAGGATGTTAGTAGCGCTTAATTTCCAAACTTTCCGTTGTGAACTCTTTGTATTTGCATCACAAAATAAAAGTCTACATGCATTGTTTCAGACAAGTATCAGTTCACAAAAATGCTTGCTTTTGATAACTCAAAGATTATTTCTTCAGGGTTTTTACAGACCTTTGCATATTTGTTGAAGTCACGAAGCTTAGTTGTCAGACGTAAACCTCGAAGAGGTTCCAAGCCCCCTTTAGAATGTCTTCCATGCCAATTTTCTCGTGAGATGGGGGAAGCCGAATCTGGACTTTCCCTGTATGCCCTAGGTGATAACTTAGGAGCTGTTCTTTGCAAGTCAGAATCACTTGTATCTATGTTGCTCTCGTTATTATGTCGTTCCTTGCTTCCAGGTGTGACGCAATGGAGGCCACCTCCAACAGGTGATGGTGATTCTGGAATATTACCATCCTCCTTGTCAAAATCTCCTGAAGAATTTTTATTAATAATTGTCACAAACATTCTTAAGAGATTATCCAGTTTCTGGTAAAGTGTAAGAAGAAATATATGGACTCCCTGAAGATCCCTCAGAGCTGCACGAAACCCACTCCGGAATTCGTTAACAACCATGGTAACATCTGATAAACTGGAATTCCTCCGTCCATCAGACTCTTCCGATAAAGGACATCCTAATTTCCCCCCAGTTATGTCATATAGGAGGTTTGAGGAGTAGCCAGCACTGTTTAGAAGGAGCTCAACTAGCTTAGGGTACTGAACATGGTCATTTGCACGTTTACCACCTGGAGGACGACGGGGGATACAGGAGTCGATTGCAACAATATTGAAATCCGAGGTTTTTGATTCCTCCAACACCTGCTCTGAGTGGCTCGTGTTATAGGATTTAGGAGAGTCCATCAATTCAG
Organism: Berberis thunbergii; assembly: GCA_003290165.1. Taxonomy (NCBI): domain Eukaryota; kingdom Viridiplantae; phylum Streptophyta; class Magnoliopsida; order Ranunculales; family Berberidaceae; genus Berberis; species Berberis thunbergii. The sequence goes on from QNQO01001639.1 coordinate 15,859, forward strand.
AAATATCTGAACTTTGAGATATAAGTTCAGGGTTACAAATGCTTAATCTTCCATCGAGCGAGTTGGCCCTGGCCCTCCTATCATTCTGAAGAGCACCAACCACTACTGGTAGATACCTCTGATTTGCAGAATCAAAGGCTTCTTCCAGTGCATCCATGCTTGCAGAAGCCACTTTGTCAGCAAGCAGCAGATTTGCAGAATTCCCCCGCCACCCTAGCTGACGACAAGGAAGTCTGTCTTCATTCCTAATAACAAGGTCCAACATCAACACCCTCCCAAGTGCTTCTGCCGTTTTCAAAGCAGATTCGTGTGATTCGAATGCACTTGAGCTCTCAAGCAGAGGAGATCCATGTACATAGCTGCATAAATAAATCAAACTTTTTTCAGTATGCAATTACCAACAAAATACTCGCATTTTTCACAATGAAGCAGCATTCTCATGTATCATGAGACATTATGCTTCCTCCCCTGCCTGCCTTTATGATGGATTTGAAAAATATAGGGTATTGCATTAATATATCAAGTTTCAAATTTATGGAATGGTGCTTAGCAGTGAAAAAGACTTGGAAGATATCTCTTTCCCCATTTCCCACCATTATAAGAGTTACTTTATGAACTGCAAAAGCAGCATTATTTGAAAAAGTGTCTCATCTCTAATTTTACCCCCAAAAATGTTCTGAAAGATTTATTAATCAAGTAGGTCATATATTAAACAAGTGCGACATGGATGTGATCATTTCTTAATTCCTTTCCATATTTGGCTTTTTAAAGAAAAATTGGCGAGGAAGCACAAAATTTATGCTGCTGCATTGCTAAATAACACCTTGATCACATAAAAAGGTTTTCGTTTGCACTTCATGAGAAAAAGGCATCTGCTTAGTTCAAGAGCTTCCAACAGCTCTGAACATGTCACTTCAGCAAGATCATCTCCCTCAGCAACTGCCGCCTGCCTTGCTCTTTCTGCGGCATCCTTGACCTGTTGCCATTCAGGAGTAGAATTATGAACTACTCTAGCCTGCAACATTCCAATGTAGTGCTGAATGAGTAAACCATGATGCTAGAAGTAAAACAAAACTAATAACAATTATAACAAGAATATTCAAAAAAGCTAAGGAGACAAAAGACAACTTGAGGGGTACGGACTCCTAGCAATTTTGCAAACTCATAACCCAAGCGCTCTGACTGTGTGGCCATCCTTGAAGAGGATATCTTTATCACTGCAGCAGCTTCATTTGGGAAGCAGTCACCACTCACAAGACTGTTGAATAGAGCAAAGAAAACAACACCCCCAGAATTTACAGTCACCTGTATCAACCAATGAAATAGTATAAGAAAACAATTAAAACAAAATTATGCGAAATATTATATTTCCGATTGTTCTTTTGGAAAAGGTTAACAGGTGAAGGTCATGCATGCAGCTAGAAAGTTAATAGTATTAAAGGAACTATATCCAATGCTTATAAACATTGCTAACCACATGAAAAAAAAAAAAAAAAAAAAAGGGGACCCTTTCAAAGGGTCGAATAACTCTTTACATGTGTCCACCTATTAGACATTGAGTCGAGACACTCTTGTTCAACATTTCATTTTTTCAATTTTCTTCTTGTAAGATGAGAATCAGCAATGTATCTTACATGGTTCCTTTTCATTGAAATATTTTCTCGTTGCGAATAAAATCTTAGCTACATCTATCCTCTTACCTATAAATACTGGCAATGTTGGCAGATGCACCACTTTTGAGTAGAAATCAGCCGTCATGGAGATGAAGGATATGAAAATTACAACTGAAAGTTAATGGTGAAAGTAGAGATTGTGGAGTCTGTGTATTCTAACATGTATCGACTTTCATTTTAGACATACTGAATTCCATAGTCATCTACTATGGATGTGGTATGCTAGCGCATCCCATACTTCTAATTATTTTTCTTAAATTAAGTGAAACACTATGTAGAATCTAAAATGTATAATTTCCGAGTTTCAAATGTTATAACCAAGTTTGACTCCACCACCAGGGTCAGTACCCAATGCAACACTAAGTGACAGAAGAGATCCATAAGCGTGATAACGAACAAGCTTCAACAAAGTAAGACAGCATACCTCAAGAGCCTTATTCATTTCATCTTCAGAATGTTCAGTGCTACTACTATGTTCAGTATGGTGTAACGACAAAAGCATGTCCCAAGAAAATTCACTTGAATCAATGTCCGACATAGCAGCTCTACCAAGTCTTTCCCACAAACTGGTCTCTGATGCTTGTTCTGAACGCTGGGAACTTACTGATTCTGCAATTTGTACACCACTGTAAACGAAAAAAGACCAGAATAAGTGATATGCACTTTTAATTTTGTGACTGCATAACCTTCTAAATCAGCAAAGAAACAATTTGCTCATTAACACCAAAATCCTAAAGAAAGTCTCAACACATTTCAACTCCAATTTCGCGACCATCCTCAATAAACAAACTAATCACTTTTGCGGAAATTCAGTGTCTCAGAATAAGTTTTAAACTACTGTGGCTCTTTCTCAATAATTGAATGTCTGTAGCCGAAACATTTCTTGATATGAACTATAAACCAAATCTATCATTTTAAATTCTAACCATAAATAGCACATTCTTGAAAAATTGTTTAAAATTCCACCAAAGCACTAGAACAGCGATTTCGACATTTCATTGAGTTTGTTATCGTACTCAAACATTCAATTGATCAAGAAACCAATCCACATCAAGAAAACCTACTTTTGCGTGGAATTGATTTTGCAGAAGTCTAGTGTCTCAGAACAAGTTTTAAACTACTCTCTCGCTCTTTCTCAATGTGTCATGAACTAACCAATTCTTCAAAAAGCCCGAAGCATTTCTTGATATGAACTATAAACCAAATCTATCATTTTAAATTCTAACCATAAATAGCACATTCTTGAAATTATGTTTTAATTCCACCAGCGATTTCGACATTTCATTGAGTTTGTTGTTATACTCAAACACTCAATTGAACAAGATCAATAAAAAAATGCTGAAACAGTGTAACAAACAGAAATATAACCTCAATGTTAGCATAGTTTCTTGTTTCAATTGGCGAAAAGGAAAACCAGAAGATCGATAACTCGCACTCCTTCTACGAACCAAATCCAGCCATTGCGCAAATCTGTACGCCGGTCCAGCTGTTATGTCTCCCAACATACATAACACCTGAAACAAATTTCAACAACAACAAAAAAAAACATCAAAGATACTACTAACTAATAAGCGATCGACATTTAAAGAAAGAAAGAAAGAATAAATGAAGAAGACTTACGCGAGCACTAATAACTGGACATGGAGCTTGAGCTCCTCCACCTCCTTCTCCTCCTGCGGTTTCATCCGAAGAAACAAAGATCTTCGAATGCTTCTCTTCTTCTTCTTCTCCTCTGTCCTGATTTAGCATTAATAAATGAATGTGATGCGATACGATACGATACGAAACCCTAGATTGGTGAAAGAAAAGAATAACTAAGAGAACGTGCAAGAAAAGAGAGATTGTGTACCTGATGATGATGAGTTTGAGTTGATGAAAAGGTAGAAGGAAAGAGTGTTGTTGTTTGAGTGACGATTGGTTCTTCTTCTTCTTCTTCTTCTTCTTCTTCTTGTAATTGAGCTAAAGCCATTTCTGTTTGTTATTTATTTTGCTTTTATGGATGGGAGATGTGATGGTGTTGCGTGTGGTTAGTTAAATTCAAAAATAGGGGGTTGAAAGAAGGGAGGGAGGGAGGGAGGGAGGGATCGTAGAGTAGGGAAAACGGTAACGGAGAAGATAAGGAACGGGGTTTGTAATTTTTGCGTGTTTAGTTAGATTGGATGCCCAGAAAATGATTCCGGTTTTAGTGGGTAGTGATGATGGGACTGGACGACCAAAGTGGAAAGGGTGGGACCCATACTTGATTTGCGATCTAAGGAATGTGATTTCAAAAAAAAAAAAAAAAAAACCCAAATCTGAGGAATTTTTTTTTTTTTGAGTTATTTTTCGAAATTTAAAATATTTATTTATCAAATATCTTGTATATGTGATTAGAAAATTTTTCCAATAGATTTGTGCAATTTTAATAAAATAATCATAATTTATTCATTTTCAAAACATTTTTAAGTGATTTAAGTTGTGTTTAATATTAGATAACTCATAGTACTACAACTTTTGTGTTTTGATCAATTTGTGAATCGGTCTCAATCAAGCATATAAGGTGGCCGAAAGTCAGGAATACTATCATGTTTTCATTGTGAGATAGATTTGCACGACTTTAGTAAAATGATCATAACTTGCTCATTTCAAAATATTTTTAAGTGATTTCAAACTGTGTTTATTAGATAACTCATACTACAACTTTCGTGTTTTTATCAACTTGAGAATCGGTCTCAATTAAGAGTTTAAATTGGTTGAAAATTACATTGTTTTGTATTTTTTCATTTTAAGTTTGAATTTCTCTGTTATGCATATTTACTGGTGGTGTGAGAAAAAAAAAAAAGAAAAAAAACTCAATAATGGTGTGAGAAAGAGAATATGGTGATGTGGAGTAATAGCTCTCTTTCATGATCTGTTTGTGCGCGTATTATTTTGTTCCAATGGTCAAAACCGCGATCAGAGATGGTCTTGGATTACTCGGTCATTGTAAATGGTCATGCATCACCAAAACTTCATGGCAAGATGGTGAGTTTTGGTAACGTAGAACTGTAGATATACAATAATAAATAATGTTGCAGCTATTGATCATGAGAAGTGATGGCCTCATTGTAGCATATAAAAATTTATTTTTATTTTAAGCTTTTAGAGAAGATGACAATTAACAAAAAATTAAAATTATTTCTGCGTGTAATCTAGATATATCTGGTATTGTTGCCGGTGCAACATATCACGGAGAACTGGTTAAGTTTAATTTATTAGTGATAGTCCTGTAAGCCTTGGTTCGAAAGTCACCTTCATTAGATCAGTAAGGAGAGCATTGTTGGAAGAATTGTTGGGTGTTGAAATGGATTGATCTCCTTCCACTTCATGGTAGACTGTTTACAAAAACTATCATTCTTGACATTTTTACAAAATCTCAAAGTTCAATCACATTGGAGAACTGAGTAAACAAACAAATGCAATTTTCTCCTTCATTCATTGGATTAGTAACTTCTGTACTTATTGGACAGCACGGCAAACTTTACTTATACTCGTTCTGTTTCCTTTTGAACAGTTCTGTCATTTAGAATTGTTCAGGTAGTGCCCTTCCTCCAGAAATGTCTTGAACAGCACGAGTGATCTCTCTGGTTGTGAGAATGGTGCCTCATGAGATGCTCCTCTTATGGTAGCAAATGAAAGGATGTTATCATACACTTGAGTCCATCCACCAACCTGAAAGCCGATGCACCAAGTTAACAATTTTAAGTCACAATAAATTCTGAATGTTTAGTCAGCCCAAACAACTAGAGTTGCTATCAAACCACAAACCTGCATCCCTTCGAACCACACTCTGTAAGGGACAGTTGCGTTCAGTCCCAATTCTCTTGCAAGTCCTTGAACAAGCATCCGGCTCCCAGTCAATGGGATAACCGAATCTTGATCTCCACTATAAGTTAATATTTTGAAACTGTTAATAACTATGAAGAACAGGTGCATTTCTGGTTTCTAATCACACTGAAGCTTATTACCTGTAAACTAAGACTGGAATTCCAGCCTTCACAATTGAGCCGACAATAGGTATTGTAGGTATCTCCAAGTCGAGCAGTTCATATTCTAGGATACTGCAATCAACATAGTTGAATAATTTTGTTTAGCAACTCTAGCAAAACCCTTGAAAAGAAATGGCACTACGTCTGCGATTTTAATCCATTTATGAAGTACTGCTGCTAAATGCGACCCCAACACATTAATGAACTGTGTAGTTGCAAGGAAAGCTGGTCATAGAATGATTACTATTATCAAATTAGTGTTACTTTGGTATGGCCTTTAGTTAAAGACGGGCTATTGATTAGTTCTTTGACACCTTACTGGAGAAAGAGAATTACTTGCTGCAAACAGTCCACTTGTTAACACCTACAAGACGGGCATGGAGAGCCTTCTGCACATCCAGGCGGTTCAAGTAATTAACTGTTTCATCTTCAACGCAGACGTCGATCCTCTCAGGGAGTTGCTGTAGGATAAAAAAACCAAACATCATACCAAAAGGTTTATTAAACAAAATTGGGGAGACATAGTTCACTAATGGGATTAAAATGGACATATCATGGCTTACCTGAGGACTAATGATCTTCGATTGTGAGAGCACTGATGATATACATACATCAAGAGTAACATCATATTTGTCTACAAATCTACTAGTTTCTCGTGTCACTTGACTCATCACTCTCAAACAGACAGGGGAAACATTGCTTCTGTAGTACTCGCTCACATACCGCGAATAATTACAAGCTTTGGTAAAGATTTTATATGTCGAATCTGATATCAATCCATGAGACCAGAAATACTCAGCTCTTGAGTTGAAGTCGGTTGCGAACTCAAGAACTGGATTACCCAACTGCAATTGAAATTCAAAATAAGAAAATAAATCATTATTATCAGCTCAAACTAAATACTCAAAAGGAACAAAAATTTCATACTACGTACAGCAATTCCTTTCAAATTAAACAACTTTTCCTTTTTGTTAAACTGAATCATAAGCTCAGCGAGTTGAGGAACATAATGACCTGTTGATAACCAAAGAATTTTAGCCTAATCTCTTGATAATCTGCTTGAATGAAAACATTGTAATGGTTTGAGCGAAATAGTTACCTGCATAGCTTTCACCTGTTATGAATAGGTCTCTATGTTTGTACTGAGGAAACTTGAGAAACCATCTTTGCAAAAACACAAGATTGTCCCTAGCTTTATAGCACAAAATCAAACACAGTTTCAGAACTCTAATGCAATAACTTGAATATACCCACATTCTGAAATCGAACATTTCTATATGAAAAAATTCCTCAAAAACTTCAAATGTAGGAAAAAATATATATAGAGATCCTCACTATATGACATACACAAATTAAAGATGAACAACAGGATGATCAGAGAGTTGGAATTGTTGAAACATACCTGTTATCTTGTCACCTACAGCCACATATGAAGAGGTATCAATTGAGTAAGAGAAGCCAACTCCAACTGGTGTCTCCAAGTATAACATGTTTGCTTCTGCAAAGGAGAGTATAAAAAATCAGTCTTTTGATTGTTCTTTTTGACACCCATTGATGCAAAGAAGGAAAGATTAAAGAGTAGCCTTTTCAAAGGGTACCTCTATTCCAACTATACTCATTCCTGACTAAAACATTTCCACTTGGTCTAAAAGGCCCATTTTCAGAGAATGCTCCAACTCCAAGAGAAGAGCAACCGGGACCTAATAAGAAGAAAGAAGAAAACCAAACACCATTCATAATCAGAAAAAGCAAACAAGATAGAAAGAAAGAAAGAAAGAAAGAAAGAAAGAAAGAAAAAAGAAAACATCTTTTCTTCTTCTGAAGCTTTTTCTTCTTCTTCTTACTCACTATTAAACAACCTTTTTATCTTTTCAATTCTTTCAGAACCACAGAAACAACAATAGAGAAAGTTCCAAACCTCCATTCAACCAAAGCACCAGAGGCTTTGAAGCTGGATCAATTTCAGCTTCAACAAAGTAGTAAAACAAAGCTCTTTGTTTCCTCTCATCTACAGTGACATAGCCTGAGAATTGTTGGAAGCTCACTGGGGGTTGCCCAGGCAGCCCAGCAATTCTATCTCTTAGAGGAAAAGAATACACCTGCAAACTCATGAAAAGGCCTAGTTGAGCCAAAATCAAAGTCATTGCCATGGTTTTCCATGTTAGAGAATCCATCATTCATGAAAGACAGAAAGATGGTTTGAACTGAAAAATCCCAGAGAGAGTGAGATGCAATGCAACTATAAAGTGTGGCTTCAGTGGAGAGACGATTAATAAACTTTTAGTATTGGGCTTTCTTTAATATATTAAATCAACTTCATCTGTGCTACATAGGCTTGAAAAATAATTTGAAAAAGATGTGTGGGGCACTCAATGGATTTCTAAGCTGAATCAGAGCATATTCAAATAGAAAAATTGGAATTTCAATGCATAACACATAAAACTGTATTATTTTTAGCTCTCTCTATATATAAGATACCCTCTTTTTTTCATAGAAAGTGACTTTACACAGAGAGCCCCTTCTTTTTCTCTGAAAATGGGGTGAGTGTGGACAAGAAGTATAATCATACTTGTGAAGAAACACAAGAAAATCAAAACCCAAAGCTTTATTTCCTGAAAATATGACAGATTCACAAGGACTAATGTCAGGAACAAACCAAAGTTTCTTTTTTGGTTTCCAAAAAATGGGCTATAGTTTGATTAAGTTTTGATGATCTCAAGTACCAAATCATATCATATTTTCCAAATAATGTTGAAGAGATACTGTGAGCTGTATTTCATGTCAGTAATTAAGAAAAACATGCAAAGAACTCTCATTCAATTCAACCCAGTGTATATTTATGGTAATAAACAACATCAGAGTGACAGATAAGAGATTCTAATCTAATCTATGTTAATGAATAGAGTCTAATCAATCAGAAAAACCAGTAAAAAACATTGAAGTGGAAACCAGCAAATACTATTAATCATTCCATTTGGTAGGTTATCTATCTTTTCTCATGTACTTCTAGTTTTTATTTTGTTTGACCTTTGTGGAAAAAGTGATCTCTCATCCCTCTCATGGTGCCAAGGGGTTACTTGGCTTTGGCCTTGGCCCCATCTACTCGAGTGAGTTGTGGTTTCTGGTTTCGACCAGAATTGTTGCTTGCTCCCTAACACAGGAAAGAGCTCAGATGATAGAAGGTATATTGAAAAAGTTGCTAGGTTTTAGCTTTGCAGACCCATTCACTCGTAAACTCTGATACACTGCAGAATATACAACAAACACAAGCCTTGATACTTGTGATCTTGGCAGGAGATACATCGTCTTAGTTATTAGGTAACTATCTAGTGTTAATGTTTTTTTTTTTTTTTCAAATTATACTAAAAGGAGTAAACGAAGGAGTTTTGGTAGGTTTAGCCTTGGAAACATCAGTTTAACCATCCTTATGACATGATTTACACCTAATAGGATGCTCAAGATGTAAGAGAAGTTAACGTAGAGATCCGGAGAACACTAAACTCGAACTCGAAAATAAACCCATTGAATACTAACTCTCATCTAGCATGCATACAAGAATTCGAAAAACATAACTTACTTTTTTCTTAGGTTTAGATGTAAAAGTGATCCATGTATAGTCCACGTACTTGAGTTTAGATGTAAGATTGGTTAACTAAGCAAGCACCTCTTCATGTTCATGTCACCATGTGAGGTCCACCAACCATATAAAGAACACACCAAATATGAAAACATGGAAATATATCACTATCACTATCACTATCACCTACCCCATTATATAAACTTTCTTCTTTTAAGACTCCCCATTAGTGAAAATGATAAACAAGCCTGGCCAGGTCAAGAGCAAAACAGGGTTACTTTTTTCAAACAAATTGACTGCCCTGTGGAGTGAATGACAAGGTTTCATCCGCTTTATTCCATGATTATACAGTTTGCCTTCAGACCAGCTGGTCCTTTGAAATGGATCCAACATCATTTTCACCTCATACATGGGGAAGGAAAAGAAAAGAGAATTTCATTCTGTCCCTCTGTCTATGAGGGAGCAATGTGAAAATGAATTTCCAGGAAGTTCTGTTTGAAGAAAATATTGAGCTGTTTTACTTTACAATGGAAAAAAAATTGTTAGAATGAGATCTTGCCTATTGATATTGTATTCGAGTATTTTTGGTGATATGCACCTTAAAGTAGATTCGCTTCTTTTTGGAAAAAAAAAAATATTGTAAGATGTAAAAAAAGTATATTCATTTTTTTTGAGTGAGGCTAGGAAACCATGTTTTGTAAACATGTTTCGTAACCATGATGATGTAGCGTTGTTAGAGGAGTTTTTTACAATTTTGAGATACACATAAAATCTTTAGGGATTTCATCATTCTTTCCAAATCATGACACGTCATCATGGTTGCAAAACATGTTTACAAAACATGGTTTCCTAGCATTTCTCCATTTTTTTATTCATATAAAGGTTTGGGGATCCTTCGGACCCCGCTAGCTTTCCAAAAAAATGAGGAAACTAATGCTAAAAAAACATTTCTAATAGGAAACCCCAAACCGCAAAACAACCAAGTTTTATGATTTTCATCCTAGAAACAATGAGAATGTTCTTTCCCATATATTAGTCTTGACTAACCATTTAGAGTAGCTTAACAAGAGGTCAATGCTCAAATAATTTGTACACAAATAATAAATATAAATTTGTCCAAAATATGGATATGCTACAATACTAGTATCCTCTTTTCATTAGTGGGAAGACATAGTATATTAGACCTGTAAATAGATCAAATATGGAGCGGATCAGCCTGTATCCGATATGATAATCCAATGGGTTATCATTAATCAAATTCATATTCGATTTGTTACCTTATTGGATATCCAGTTCAAAATTTTTTATTTGCTAACTTTCTTTTTTAGATATATATATATATATATGCATTTAATAATTGCAAAAAGTAAGAATATTATATTATATAATAATCGAGTCGAATTATTATTGAATCAGATATGCTAAAATCCATATTTGCTACATTATATTATATTATACTTGAGAGAGAAATGACACGTGTTCAGCTGACACTACCCTAATTTATCGGCAAAATTTTGGGTACACATAGGATAGTCCCACCATTTTTTAAATTTTTATCACAGTAGATTAGATAGGCACACAACATTTGAAAATGGGTACTATATTCACATTTCCACATTGACAATGATTACAATCTATCAGACTTAACTTTAGAATTGGTGATGAACACAAGTGATTTGTAGTCTAAGTAAAACCTAGAATGGAGAAAAAATTATTTAGCCTGGTCTTTGTGTCTGGTTAGTATTTGGGGAAGGTGTTAATATGTAAGTGTCAACTCTACTCCTCTTTTTATGTATTTGGAGAAGATAAAAAAAGGGATAAAATTAACATTCACGTGTTAAACACCTTCTCCGAATACTAATCAGTGCTCTCTTCCAAAACTGCATAGAAAGATTTCAGAAAGTTTGAACAATTTTAAACTCCAGGAGAAGAAGACATTCCTTTCGAATTCTTGTCTTTCAAGTTTTTTATTTCACTCTCATCTTTGAAGTGTGGGGCTAAACCATCTTTTACTGGTCATGGTGTTGAGTACTGTTATCAGTGATGATAATGATGATATTTTACAGTTTTTTTCACCTCTTTTGATGCAAAAAAAAAGGGGATTTTTGGGGGGGTTTTAGGCCTTCTTTGTTTATTATGTAGGTGAAAAGCCCATGAACTTTTATTCTCTCTGTTTAATTTTCTTTTCTCAAGTGGGGTTTTTGTTAGCTTTTTAGAGGAGTTGATGGCCTTTGCATTTTGCACGATAATTGTTTGTAAGAGAATTGTTTATGTTGGGACTTGGAACTTACTCAATACACTGTCAGCTTTCATTTTATCCAAACTTAGGACATCTATAATTTGTTTAATAGGTTTTTGTAGTGTTCATATTTGATGTGCCACTCTAACAATTCATTGTAATAAGAGAGTTTTGTGGAAATACAAATAGATATCAGCTTATAATTTGGCATACAATCTAATGATGTATCAAGATGTGTAATGTCGTAAGTTCTCATATAAAACACTTTCATAAAGTATAACTATGCATCTTAATGCTATCAACAAGTGAAGATAAGCTCTATCGTGGTTACAATCCCCTAGCGAAGATGACTGCGTAAATGATAACCATACAAAGATGTATAATGTCAGAAATCCTAATCTTTTGTAGAGTCTAATAATGCATCTCACTGAGTACTACGACTATGAAAAATGCAAGTCTCTAGTTAGGGGACCGCAAGGTCACCATAGTACTATACTCATTTTACGCTCTTTTTCTTTTATTATTATGTGTCTATATGGTTGACCTAACCTTCAAATTCCATATTTTGCAATGTGAAATGTTGTAGAAGAAGTTTTCAGTAAAACAGCTTAAATGATTTGGTCAAGATGGGAATGATTTGTGAAATGCCATGTAAGGCGTGGCAGAGAGAGGGAAATGGTTGTAAACAAGTTTTGCAAAGTGTGTGAATCAACCAGAGCTGGAAAGTGAGCTCTATTTGTGAAAAACAAATGAATCTAGGTCCACAATATCGCTTCTACAATATGTGACCACTCTGATGTTCATACTGCCTGTGAGAGCCCTGGCCCCGATCGTGACCCTGACCCCTTGTACGCTTCGCGCATGGTCCCTAAGCCATCTGGTTCAATCCGTCCTATTATGCACTTGTTCTTCGATTCCCAGAAATTTTAATGGTTCACACATTTATCTTGGTTTATACTGTTGTCATGTTCGACCTACTGGCCTGCAAAATTGGTTCGCGTAGAGATCAATTGTGGACAAAATTAATTTCGTTTCATTTATGAAATTGTTGACACCAAATTATGATACAAATGTGTTATAATATGAGTGGCTATATTCCAAGCCTTTTCTTTCTTTTCTTCTTTTCATTTTACTACTATTACTTCATGCAAAGTAAAAAATTAGTGTGTGGAGATTTGATATGAGGTTGATTGAATAAGACCTCCCAATGGTTACAAATCACTCCATGAACAACACTTGAACCCTCCACTAGCTACTTTCCTGACTAATTAGTGGAGAATAGAAAAAAGAGCCTGTTCAACTGAATAACTAGTTATCTACAACAGTTTAATTTTTATATTTTATTAAAAAAGGTTATCTTAGAACCTCTCATGCTCACCTTTTCCCACCTCAAATGGCCCCCCAAAAGCTTTTCATGCGTGTGAATGTACAGTCCAACACTCCACACAAACCCCACATTGAGTTTATGTTTTAGTGTGCACATGGCAACCCTGTGTGTTTTTTTCTAACATTCTACCCTTCCCCATCTCTCATTCTTCTTGTCTGACCTCGGGAACTAGTTCCTTTCAACAGGGAATGGGCCTGTGTATAAATAAGCCAGCCTTCACTATCAGGCTGCGCATGCGAAACGAGGATAGAATTGAAGGAAATTCATGTCTAGAAAACTATATGAAAAAATAATGATTTGAATGGTGATGTAGATAGTTATGTTTGAAAATGACAACCACTAATTTTTCAGGAAAAAAAAAATCAGAAGTTGTTTTGTCAAATATTTTGCACTTTTATTAGCAATGTAATGTAATAGAACTGAGTTCATCGGCAAAGTCGGTATCCATACCTGCTCTTGTGCGGGGTTGTCAATGAACATTTCTAGATTTCTTCCTTATTTTTCAATGTAGTGGTGGAGGCTGGACCTGCACAATTGAAAAATTTAGTCATCAAATCAGATTTTTTAAGATTTGTGTTATTGTTTAAACTATAAAGTCAGATCTTATATTATATGTCGAAATATGAATTTGATGATATAAGATACTTGAAAAGTCAGAACATACAGAGAACTTTACGAAGTCAGTGAACATAAATGTCATTACGAACCATGTCCATCGACCAGCCATATATGTTATACAGACTAACTGGTCTACTGGTGAGATATACATAAAACTCTGTCCAGGAAAGACCGCACACAGAACAGTACTCAAGTCTCAAGAAGCGAAGACAGTATTTCTCACTTTCTTGTCTGTAACAGACTAAAGAAACTCTTCTCCTTTGCCATAACGATAGCTTGGAAATGGACCAATTTAAAAGGCCTCTACACCACTGAACTTTATTGCTATGAGAGAAGTCGCCTGTCAGCCAACCTGCATATTACACAGAGACTTTAAACCAGGCTAGACTGTGTAGCCCAATTCAAGCACATTCAGGAGTAAAAGATGATAAACAATACAACTTCAAAGGCTCATGGCTGGCTCATTTCAACACATAAATCCTGTCTCCAACTTTTATAGGTATGCGAAGAAGGAAAAAAATTAATCATCGGAACCACAATATCACATATTCATCATTTAGAAAGAAACAGTAACCTTAAATAATACAAATTCAATAAACTGCAACAGTTCTCAGAACCAAAAATGAAAATATAGTAAAAATAAAAATCACTCTGTATAGTTGTTGTTTTGTCACTCTTCAGGTTTTATAACTTTTATGTATCCAATCTATGCTACAAAACACTCAGCCGTAGATGTATCACCTGACACACATTTTCTCAGAAGGTCAGACACCAGCGAACATATTACAACAGAATCGCTTTGGAAGTCTGTAACCTCACAAATTTGAGCGGTCATCAGATAGGAACCAAGATAAAAGCAATTAAACGAACAGCTATTGTCATCATGTTTCCGCATCCTCTCCAGATGTAGTGTTGGCAAGGACAGAAGAACCTTGATCAAATTCCTTGCGTGATGCCTCCCATAGTTGCTGCTCAATTCCGAGCTTCTTCAACTCTGTCAAGCCTCTTTCCACTGAACTCAAAAAGAAAGTGATCACTTGTTAGCATTTTTTTATCCTTTGAATTCCATATTTTGAAGGTTTTAGAAAGTTAAATTACTAGAAATGAGCAAGGGGAATCTTAAAACTTCACATAGTACCGAGTCGTATCATGATTCAGAAGAGTAATAATAATTGATTAACCTTTTGCACAAACACTCAAATCCACCCTCAAGTTTGTAAGTCCTAGAGATTAAGATAAATACCAAATACTTCTCAGAAACTAACAGAAAGTTGATGTTCCTTTCCAGCGAGTAAGATACTTCAAGTATAGATCTCTTTTCACGCATGTAGTCATCAAATGGAATACAAAATATACACCTCCGAATTGTGGACTAAATACGAGTTTGTCAAATGAAGCTGATAACATCAATAAATTCAAGATACGTTTTGGTGACTAGAAAGGATTAAGAGTTGACAGTACATCCTACAACGCTTATATGATCAATAAAAAAAAACTTGGAGATATTCTACCCAATAATAAGATTATGACTAATGATCAGAGAAAGTAGATAAAGTACAACCATCAATAGCATCATGAGAAGTTGGTGTTTGCCCAATACGACTGATCCAAAAACGCAGTCTTTCTTCTGCAATATCATCTTCTACACCATGGGACTTTGCTCTTCTCCATAAATATGTAAGCCACGCCTATAACAATTGCGAGTTGTTCAGCAAATAAATAAAAGACAAAAAATTGCGAGTTGTTGAGCTACCAAAATTCAAAGCGGAATAAGTACTCCATTTTTACAAGTAAACAGTCTCATAAGCTACCATCTTGAAGCATGTAGACAAATTTATCAATACGGCTAAGCTTAATTAACTCCTATAGTTTTGTCTATAGTTTAAAAAGAGATGGAAAGAAAGATAGTTCTGAGATGCAACTATTCTTGTTTCAAATATTTTGAATAAAATAACTATAGAATTGGCCTAGTTTCACTTGACAGCAACTGTTAGTGTGCAGTGTACAAGAAACGCACTAAATAGCAAGTTCATCTTCTTGATCCAATAAAAAACTCATTTGTTGTTATGATCTTTCTTTGTACAGTGCAAAAAGGTTAAGCAGCAAAATGCGGAAGCCTTCAACCAAAAACGCTTCAGAAAAGCCACATTGAATACAATAAAAAACCCTTCAGAAAAGACACATTAAATTCAACCAAAAACCCTTCAGACGAGACATTGAATTCGACAAGATAGAAAACACACTGAATTCAACCAAAAACCCTTCAGGAATTCAAATGATGCAGCTTGCATGCAAACTAAGCTTGTTGCTTCTAGTCGAGGACCGCCACAAATATACATGACATCAATTAGCAGGTACAACCTTCTGCTTTGTTTTTGCCAAAAAGAAAACATTGGAGATACATCTAACAGCACATGTATGCACATCACAAACAGAATCATGCATGAGCTATCCAGCAGTAAAAACTTATTATTCAGGGAGGATACATTGATAATTTAAAGTTTGTAAAGCATCCAAAAAGAGATAGCAAGAAGTAAGATCGGACCTCCTTGAATAGAACATCTTCTGACTCCTCTTGACTCAACTCTGCAAGAGAAGTATCAAAGTTCTGTAAGCATTTCCCTTGGAAGGAAAACCTTAATAGATGAAAAATGGAATTGTCAAAAATATCCGATATTGGGTACACCAAACGTTTCTACAATCTGTACATGATAGAAACATGAGTTGTACCTCATGGCTGTGTTAAATTCCTTTGTTTTATTGAATAAAATGCAGGCTAGATATATAAAAATACACAAAGGAGAAAGAACACAAACTACAGCATAAGAATAGAGTATGAAAGTTTACCAAATGCCTCCGTGTACTTCGGGTCACCAGGTGATCTAGGATCTGATGAAAGAAAAAAACACCAAAACAATACTATTCAGTGCACAGTTCAACTTCCATTCATAAGAATGAAGGAGTAGGAAAGACCAGAAATTTACAGAATCTGCCTGAAAATAGTTCAGTATCTACCAAGCTTTTTAGGATACGAAATTTAAGATAACTGGGAACCAACAATAGAATTGGTGGACGGACCGTGACTCACAGACATTAGCTTCTATTTCCCACCAATTCAAACTATGAATAAAATGAATGATAGATGCAGTACATACTAGTCATTACATGGGGATTAACAACAGATTGTGCACAAGCATAAAATAACTATATTCTTTAATTTTAAAAAAAATAATAAAAAAATCTTACTGTTAGGCCAAGATTGCTAGAAACTTATGAGTGGGACCAGAAGCACGGGGGCCAGGCAAGAAAATGATTAAACTTAGCAGAAACAATATGGGATTCAACTTAACTAGCAGCAGCTCCAATAGGAAGATAAATGATAAACATTGACAAACCTTGTCAAGCATAACGGAGTAGAAAAAAATGAGGATACCACTAGGTTTTTTCCCCTAATAAATGAAAATAAATTGGGGACGCGGAAATAGATTATAATAAAAAAACAACCTGACATGGATTGTCGAACCAAACTTAGTCGTCGATGTTGGCCTAGTGCAAGGACAACAGCATCCTCAACCTTGAAAAAAACAGAAAAGATGATAAGCCCAATCTGCAATGCTATTCTGAAAACAAACAAGAAAGCCAAAATTCTTGTATAACAAATGAAATATGACAGGACAAATGGTATAACAATAGCAAATCCAAGTACGGATATAAATACCAACAAAAAGTTCAATCCAATAAAAAACTTAAGAGATACTAAGAGAGCATACTGACTCATAACTATTAAATGGAAATTGAGATCCAAATGGACATGAAATGAATGACACGCACCTTTAAAGAAGTTAACTCTCTTAAGCCCATTTCAACAGAAAGCATACTCTCGATATTGCCTTCTCCTGTCAGATCGTTCAAATCCCGTGCAAGATTGCTTCTCTGATCTGAGTTGTCATTACCTGCTCATTTTAGAGGTAGGTATGCTTGACAGGAAGTTCACCAAAAATAATTTTATTTTTTAAATAATTGACATCCAAAACAGGTTATATCAATGAGTCTTAATAGATCTAATACTGGAAATCAAGAACATCCACTTTTGACTTTTGAAATCAAATTGTAACATTCTTTCTGGGATTTGCACCTGGAAAGAAGAAAAGCGACAACTGACTAACCTTGGTTCGAGGATTCTTCTTTAGCCTTTTGTCCAGCAGATACAACAATCTCGAAAGGAAGAGGTGCTAATGATGACCAGTATTCATATTTTGATGCTGCAATATCGGGACAGATGCCTGCAAAAGCATAGTTGTGAAAATTGCAAGTTAAATATTCCAATCAGCTACACCCTGGACCCAGCCTTCCATTTATTTATCTATTTTTATCAAACAAACAAGCAATAGATTATATTAAAATGATAGTTCACTGCGATTCAGAAAATCAAAGGGCTGTCAAACAGAAACCAGCTTATGATACATTTTGAAAAAAAAAATTTGCCAGTAAAAAAAATTCATGGGATGGAAGTTACTATTGGTCCCAAGTGACGCTCCAGTGGTTTACATCTCATAATAATCCAATCTACAACCCCAAGCCTAAACATACAGCAAAAGCCCAGCCCTGTTGTATCTGGGACAGAAATGTGATCACTGACCAGGCTAACTTGATTCACAAACACCTTTCTTTTTCTTAGTTTGTTAAAAAGTGAAATCTTATTAATCACAGAAACAACAGCAAAATCAAAGTTTTTCTCCATCATAAAAGCGTTGACAAGTGAAATATTGAACTGGTCAAAATTATTCTTCGGCTGCTTCTTGGAAGCTGGAACACGGAACTGGTCTTTAGATGCACTGAGAAACAATGTTGCAATCCCCAATATTCACATAAATAATTAAATAAATAAAAACTTAGCAATTAGTAATGTACAGTTTCTAAAGGCCACTTAGCTTCTATTGATAATGATATGTTTGGCTTCTATACAAGTTTATGTACAAGATCATTTATAGGTATCAGTTAGTTTCTATTAAAACTATGAAATTATCACAGAATACTCAGAGCTCGTTCCCATTAAAAAGTAAAGCTTGATAAAGCAGATTACCATGGCGTACAGCCAAGCCCCAATAGCGAGCAAGCCAACATCTTTTTAGGACAACTTCCTCCTGAAAGACATAGTAAGTATATGATTTAGTCAAATATATACATAATAAATAATCCATAATTGAAGATAACTAAATATCACAAACCATCTCTTCCTGAGTCAAAATCATTCTGTGTGTCATTGATCGAAGAGACTTGGCTTCAGACTCTGCTTCTCGAAGTTGTTCTGCTGCTGCTGCAGCCTCCTCTTTTGAATTCTGACAAAACATTAAACCATATAAAAATGAATAGTCATAGAAGTATACACTTTCTTAATTTCAAGAAAATGTGAAATTCAACAGCAGGAGTGGTACTGTGCAATGAAATTTCACCTCGACTTCCAAACGGAGGGTGGCAAGTTCTTCATCTCTCCCATCCTTGGTTTGCTTTGCAACTTTAAGAGCAGCCTGAGATGAA
Source organism: Berberis thunbergii (assembly GCA_003290165.1). Taxonomy (NCBI): domain Eukaryota; kingdom Viridiplantae; phylum Streptophyta; class Magnoliopsida; order Ranunculales; family Berberidaceae; genus Berberis; species Berberis thunbergii. The sequence goes on from QNQO01001639.1 coordinate 34,898, forward strand.
GAACCAAATTCAAACATTTTGAAACAAAGAATGAATCTCGGTTTGCCTTAGCCATTATACATGATTAACTGCTCCTTACTTACCTCTCTTTGACGCAAAGCTGCCTCTTTCCTACATATGAAAGACAAGAAGTCACAAATTATATTGATAACCACCCCTTGACATGAGTTTTACGCAAAATTTAAATTACCTGCTCAACAATTTAGCTTCAAGAGACACTCCTTCTCCAAGGTTGGCGACCTATGAAACATGAAAAACTACATAAGCGGAGTTGGAAGTATTCAATTAAAAAGACTAACGATTGAAGAGAAGAATTTACTAAAAAGGACACGCAAGAATATGACTTCGATCAGTTAATATGTTTCATAATGTAACACAAAATGGAAAACACGTTAAAGTGTAGAAACTTGTCAACATTAGTTTCACTAATAATCATTTGAGTATGCCTGATACTCAGGTTTTTCACCCCCTTAAAAAGGGGAAAGGAAGAAGAATTGTTACACTGTAAATACCTCTCTTACTCCCACCCAATTGCTGCGTGAGGGAAGGGACAACAATCACTATTATTACAAGTCTCGCGATCTCTTCAAACCAAACTAAAGAAATAAGGGGTAAAATACCTGTTTCTCAAGCTCCCTGGCTCTCGCCTCTGCTTCCTCGCATCTTTCTTCTGCTATCCGAAGCTGCAGAGAAGATGCCAATGTAAATGTTGCACTTGATTACTATTATCAGCTAAATTTACTAAATAATGCAAAGAGCTCACCTTATTAAGGATATTTTCATTTTCTTCCTGTAGCATATCAAGCTGCAATACAAAGAGTTGTCAAGGTTATCAAGGATCATGTATCTAAGCTTCGTCACCAGGTTACAAGATTGCACTCTATGCTTCCATTCAACCAAACACCAGCATGAAGAAAGGATTTCTATATTTTACACCAAACTACAAATTCATGACAGGAAGAGACAAGCAACATACCTCATCATGAAGAGCAGATGCTTCACGCTTATTTCCGGTATCCTTTAAGCTGAGATGTGCAGTGTCTGGCAGAAACCTGTAACGAATACAAATTCAACTACTTGGGTTATTGACAGAATACCATCTCCAATTTCAAAATTGAGAAGTGACCTTTATTAGGAGCATTTTCCCTAATAGTGACAAACTATTTTAACTTCTTCAATTGGTGTAGAATAATGAATAACTTTACCCAATTTCCATTTGTTGTTCCTGAAGCATTTATAACAGAAAATTTGTTCCCAAAATAGTAATCGTTAACTAGGACAAGTGTTTCAGGCTCATAGCTATCCAACTACAATTTAAAATTAAGAACAAACTAAACTGCAGTAACATTCAATCCCTACATTCTTAAGACAGAGATTGATTTATAAAATGGGAACCCAACCTTTTCTCTCTTTGTCTAAGGTTAGGAGGCTCAATTGGCGGAATAGAAACTGCAGTCCTGAGTGGTGCTCTACTAGGTGGCATCAAGGGTGTTGAACGAACAGCTACTGACGGCCTTCCAGCTGAAGTAGAGCGAACTGATGTACTGTGCTCCATCAAGTTTCGACCTAACTAATAAAAAAGTGAATAATACAATTAGCATTCATGGGTCGAACTTTTATTATAAAAAGAGCCAGTCTCTTATAATTCACTGCTGAAAGAAAATCCATGTTATCAACATAAGTATGTTATTTGTTTGAATGATGTTGATTTTATTGATATTTTGTATGATATCTACTCAACACTTCACTCACTTAGTGGTGACTAATTCAGTTGTTATTGACATTGTGTGTACCTATTGTGTTAATTAGATATCTAAATTTGGTAAGTATTCATTTATATTTGCACCATGCTTTCAATTTTGACATCATGTGCTTAGGAAGCTTGGAATTAGCGGATTTTCATGTTGGCAAGGTGAAAGGCCTTAGTATGCTCTCTACACCTTTTAAATTCGATGAACCAATATGAATAACTCAATGCATTTATACAAATATTTTGAAGATATAATGAAATGAAGAATACCGAACTCACAAAAGATAAGATCCAAGACTCTTTCAGTGACATTCATGTTCCAATTCACTTGCAGACAGTAGTAATCTTCACTTGATCCTAAATTGTGCGAAAAACGAAGATTGTCCTTGTTAAGTTGTTATAACTGTGCATTGCATATGAGAAACAAATGTTTTCAGAAACTTTGTTTCGATAAGATCTCCAAGAATTTAAAATTTGTTCTACAAAATGAACAACTCGATTAAGCTAATTGAACTCTCCACGAAACTTTCATTTTGAAAAAGAACACCAAATCTAAACCACAACTTGCTGTTCCTACTCAATTCCTCAAAATAACATCCACATTATGAACAAGCACCAAATCGATCATCCGATCTCACTTTATACTCATCAAATCATTCAAATTCATGAAAAATATCACTAAACCATCAAAACAACGCGTAATCGAAATAAGCGATAGTAGTAATTACCGAAGGAGAAGGAGATCTAGTAGTTCTTGCAGCCGAAGCCAAAGAAACACCATTGTTACTAGCATTACTAGACTGAGTCGGATACCGAAACCCTAGATCATCTTCGTCGTCTTCATCATCATCATCAGTAGTCTGCGACGCCATGACCTGCGCGAGCCGCTGCGCGGCGGCTTTAGCCGCCACATTCTGACTTCTCTTGATGTTGGAGAGGCCGGTGGAGGAGGATCTTGACTGGTGATGTGCCGGTGACATGGCCGGAGATGACGAGCCGGTGCTGGAGCCGCCGCCTCCTCGTTGGCGAGTGTACGATGGACTTCTCGTTCGTATCCGATCCATCGAAGCGAAGGTTTTTGTACGGACAATAATGCGGAGATTACGAATCCCGAGAAATTATATGTGCTAGATTTTGGGTTTTATAGAGAGAAGAGATATAGAAGAAGGTGTGTCGGTTGTTAAGGGAGGGAGAGAGATCGGACAGAGAAGAGAAGAGAAGAAGACGAGATGGGAGATCTGAGTCAAAGTGAGTTTGACTTTGACTATTTTGACTTCTACTGAGAAGTGAAAATGGAGTGAGAGTGAGACTAGTATTCAAGTGGACTTGCTACCCAAGTGACCTACACTCATTGTCGTCTGATAATTTCCTTGTTTGGGCCGGACCCAAAGCACCATGATGAATATCACATGGGTTGGTCAATGAAAATGATTAAGGTTTAAGGAAGATCATGATCGATGAAACGTAGGATTGTGCATCGGTGTTTCGTGTTTTTGGCGAAAATGGCGAATCCAATCATATATTAAGCGAAAACGAGAGCAGGGTTGTGGGATTATAATGTAAATCGATGAGGACCAATCGTACAACTACATCGTAAATTCATATGGTACTAACATGGATAAACTCGTGAGAAATTTAGGTCAATGGATAATTGTAGTGGACTTGATCTATATTCTATATTACAAATTATGATGGTGTGTGAAGTTGGAGATAAAATATAGCTGAGATTTACGTTGAACTAACGTATCACATTAAACTTAAAGCACCTAGTGCATGAGTTTGATTATTATGCCCAATATTTTGATATTTAAAATAAATAAATTTTATTTATTATATTAAATTTTTATCGTGCCAACACCGTATGAGAATACCTAGTATTCCAACAAATTGTTCATTGGGATGTGTCTAGAATAGTCAATCTCCAATTCTAGGGGGAGGGAAAGCCCGAGGGAAGAAGGGGAGGGATGGGTGTTACACCGATCGCCCTCTCGACACCCATCCCTGCCCTCTCCCCTCGCGCTTTCCCTCGCCCCCTAGAAGGGAAGGGCTCATAGTCAATAGTTATTCATACTCTAGCTTTACTCAAGAGTGCTAAAAACCAAGTAACGGCTAATTTTATTTGATTGTGAATATTTGAATAAAACATCCCAGAAATCCTTCCTTTTACCAACCTATTGAGGAAACAATGAGCAAATCAAGGAAAAACATATGTGAAGTTTTTGAATTTCAGACATGTTTTTCTCCTCTGAAAGTTAACATACATGTGAGCTTCTTATTATCAAGCAGAAACTTTAATCGGACAGTTGTGTTTCTTGAAGAAGAGCAGTGATGGATGCAAAGGAAACCAGTAGAGTTTCTTGTTCGCGATGGTTGGGTAGGCATAACGCGCCAACCCAATCTCAATGGCTTCAAACTACTCTCTCAGGTTTGATTTCTTCAATCTCTACAATATAGTATTTCCTACTACAGACCTCTCTTATTGAGCTTGTTTTGATGCAATAACTTGCCTTCGAAACTGTGATTATTTGCAGACTTGGATGAGAAAACAAAAGCCACCTTAGCTCTCATGCAAGATGAAGGGGAGTCCTTTGCAAAGAGAGCAGAAATGTACTACAGAAAAAGGCCAGAGCTCATCCAAATGGTTGAAGACCTCCAGAGATCATATCGTGCATTAGCTGAACGGTATGATCTGTTAAGGTCTGAATCGACTCATATCACCAACTCTCGGTCATCTTCATCCAACTCCTTAAGACACATTCTAAACCTTGCAAGATCAGAGAGTACTGAGTCACAGTCTATTGTGGAAGATCCTGAGATCCCTGACTGCAACATGTCCAAGCTCGAGATGGTGTACCTCAACAAAATGAATGATGAGCTTCTGTCAACTGAACCAAAGAAAATGGACTCAACATCTGAAGATGAATCTATAGACTATCAAAGGGCAAGCAATGTGGTTGGAGACTTTGCAGATGACAGTCAAGAGAAGGAGAATGTTTGGTCTAGTTTGAGGCTTCAGGTTGCTAAGCTTATGGAGGATAATCTGAGGCAGATAGCTGAGTTGGTAAAACGAAACGAGGAGAAGAGGGAAGCCATCAAAGACCTAGTATCCCAGCTTGATAAAGTGGTGGATGAGAACAGGACTCTTCAGAATTGTTTAAGATGTTCTAAGATTGGTTTGAAACGGAACCAATCTCAGATGTCAAAGCTGAAGGCATTGATTCTTGGAAAGCTCTTTGGAGGAACTTCCTCATGAAATGGATCAATGCTCAAATTTGCTCGTCCCACTTCTGCGATCTAGTTCGTATTGTTCCACTGCTTTTTTAGAAGATTTTACTACATAATGAATATGGCATTGTTCTTTCTGTTTCTTCATTTATTGAAAAGTTGAAAATACTATGCACCATGTTGCAGTGCTCTGGAAGATGCATTAGCTGTGCTCTCAAAAGAGCATTGCCCACGACTTAGAATTGTCACAATTTCAGAATTTCCTTCAACAAGTATTATCAATATCTAAATAAGAGTCGCAGTCCGTGCATTTCTCGAGAATTAGGGAAGACAGTTTTGCAGGCCACATAATCAGTGTATTCTTATCGTGATATGTTGTTCTCTGACTACAAATGTTTCTCAACAAAGAGTAGACCAGGCATGGACACATTTTTCTTTTCTGTTACAGATCGGAGAACGAAATGAGAGATACACTTGTTTATCAAACTATCGTCCTTAAAATTACTATACACAAAGTTGCAATACTCTAAAAGATTAGATTTAGCAATGTTAGCTTGTGCTCTGCACAATCCGGATTCTGACGGTTGATGAAATTTAAGATGACAAACGCATGATCGCTGACAGGCCTAGTTATTTGATAATGTCACAATTCACAAGCATGATAGTTGGTCTCTGGAAACCATGTTATTGATTTCAAAAACAATATCAATGTCAAACACAAACAGATTAATGTCTTGCTCTACAGAACAAATGTATCAAGTGCTACAAATAAAATAAAAAATCACCCAGTTGGGGTAAAAACTTCAACTACGTATTGGACCTCATGTCATTTATCGACCAATTCCTATATAAATTATGTTTAACAAGCTAAAGAGTACTAATTTTCTAATGACTGAAACCACTAGAAAGAAGAAAAATGTCAAACCTGCAACCTGGTTACAAAAACCATTTGAAGTAGGCGGATCATACACTGGGACAACAAACAGAATCAATAAACGGTCTCCAGACAGACACCATTGCTTTTGTTTGTCCATGAGTGTCTGTGAGGCTTCTCATAATTCCTGACTAAAGAAGTCTCAGATGTGCAGTATCATTCAATCTCTTTAACTGCCATCCCGTTTTCATGGAATGTCTTAAAACTGTCATTGAAGAATCATCTATGCAGATCTTTTGTGACATTGCTGGGCTGCATCCAAGGAGTCCGGTGACGAGACACTTAATGGGTACTGCATGAGTGAAAATAGCAAAACAAGATGAACATGCTGAAGATCTTTGGCCATTTACTTCATGTAGTTGGTCGTGGTTGTTTGCTTGGAAACCGGTGATTTCATCCTCAGTATTTCGATTTCCAGTTGTTGTCACAATTTGTAGCCTGCTCTTACCTGATTTTTTCCTTGTAAAGGCTTGCCTGTTCCTGGCAAGCAAATCAGTCTGCTGTGAGAAGTGAGGGCCAACTTGGTCATGAACCGAGTTGGGTGAAACATGGGAATTATTTTCTGAAAACCCCTTATCATTTCGTTGTACCATTGACAGATCCCCAATTCTCAGCTTCTCGGGCAATTGTAGGACAGTGCCATTAAGGAACTGTACCATGCGGAACTCCACCTGCCTAAGTGACTCTCCAGATGGTGCAGAGAAATCGGGCTGCATTTTTTCAACTAGGTTTATCATGTCAGCTGTGTATATCTCTGATCTAAGACAGCCCTCCCACTGCCCCTGGCTCATCTCAATAAGTTCGTCTGAAGATTGTATGTCTTCCTCTGCAAAGTTTAGCTCCTGCACAATTTGGATGCACAGATCAGTTGGTTCAACTAAAGTTCATACGAGAGGAGGAATAAAAACAGCAGAACAAAAGCAAATATACATCAACACTAATCATTACAAAGGAACATTATCAGTTGTCCAGTAGTTGGTATTGTTCAATTAGATTTTAGTCGTGTTTCCCCCAACATCCTCGCAATCTTCTGATAGTGAATTTCAGATATTTTGAGGAGGAAAAATTTAGGATTTACCCGGTGTGAGATATTTTTAATATTCAGTGTCTGCAGTAGATTTTTTTTTTAAACAAACAAGACAGGGTTTATTATTAAAGAAGACAGAAATTAGTAAGATGGGGCTCACTACTAAGGGGGAAAGAAAGACAACTACAACTATTATATTACAAAGGAGACTTGCCCAAACATAAAAGCATCCCAAGATAACTTCTTCCCTTAGACATTAGCTAACTCAGCCAATGCCATAACAATAATTTGATTTACTAGCTATTTTTCGCTCATGGCAAGTATGTACAACATCGGAAAGGCCAAAGTAGGCATTGTTGTGCACCAGAATCATAACCTTACACATTAACATTTTTTTTCTTTGTTATTTATTATCTCGGAAGAAATTGCCTAAGCCTTCAAGCACAGGGATAGAACATGTTTTCCTTTGTAAGGTTTCTCAAGTCTAGATCTGAGAGTCACAAATAAAATTCCCAAAGACGAGAGTGAGTTAGCAAGATAAAGAAGTATGTTATGTTCATATCATCTATAAAAGACAAAAATAAAAAGTACTAATATCCACGACATAAAATTAGTGCATCTATCATTCATTTCTGCTATATGGACTTTTTGGCGTCGCGTCTATGAAATACGTCATTCAACTGAACTGCAAGCATGTGGTGCAGGAACCATTCAAATCGCAACAGAAATCATGAGGAAGAGGAAGAAAAAAAGGGTTCAATGGATCTGATTACTGAAGAGATGACACATTCACAACTGTCTAGAGATAAATTATAAGGAATAATACACTAACACATACAACTTTAAATTTCTCCATCATGAGTCTCCTTTTCTCCAATGCTTGTCTTAAAAAGATCTTCAAATCATTCCAAACATCCCAACTAATTGCATATTACATGAATGGCCATAAGGCCTTCCTAGGCCTTTTTTAATAAGTGTGTTCCAACCAAGGAATGTGATATCGCGAAATTTCGGTAAAATTTTCTTTTTTTTAAAATTAAGAAAAGAAAAATGGCGAAAGAAAATATTACAATTTTTTTAGGGCTTTTTTTGAAAAAATTTCGTAAATTTTGTTTTTTCATAAAAATACAAAAAGCAGCTACCAAAAATTACAATTTTGGGGTTTTTTCGTAAATTTCAGAGTTTTTTTTTCTAATTATCATTTCTTTTAATTATTTATTGATTTTTGAAACCACCCCTTATTTTCTAATCACCATTTCTTCTACTTATATATTGAATTTTGAAATCACCCCCTAATTTTCTTATTATATGTTGATTTCATTTTTGTTTCATTTCTTGGTATTTAGGCTTTATTTAATGTGTTTAATAGATTTATTTAATTGCATTTTATTTTTTCACATATTTTATATACCCTTGAAATTTATATATATATATATATATATATATTTCATGTATCCTCGAAATTTTTACATTTTTTCTTTACACACCGAAATATTTCTTAAAATCAGGAGACCGAAATTAACTCGAAAAACAAAATCACAATCCTTGGTTCCAACCTTTATAAGCCCTCAATAATGATTGTTGGGAAAAAAACAGAGGTTCTGGAAAAAAATTGAGAATTCTTCCCACAACACATACAATAACTCTACACTTATGAAACTGATAAAATAAATCTCTAAGATAAGACGGCGGCAAAATATTGCATGCTATGAACCAAATTAAAACTCGGTCTTCAAAACAAATATAATCTAGGGCTTTCGAACAAGGGAAACTAAAGTTCCCCGTCTACGATCTTGTAAGGTCAAACCTTATTTGGTCAATCAGACAAGCTATTTTCAGCCTTTTCCTTCTCTTGATCAAATTTTTATTGAAGATGCCATGTAGGATTCGACTGATTCAATAGTTACTTTGTTTAGAGAAACTAAACCGAGAAAAACAGCAAGTTTATGCTTGTATAGGACCTAACTACACATACAATTCGTTGGACCCTTTGGAAAGACCAAATCCTGAGGATCTTTGAAGGAATGGTTGCAGTAGTGGGGAAGCTATGTATGGATTGTCTCACCCTAACGTGGCATTGGGCTTTCCATTGGAAATGAGCTCTTGGGGAGGAGGGGGCGGTCTTTTATAAGGCATTGGGTCAACTGGGATGCTATATTGCTCTCTCCCTAAATCCTTTACTTTTTAGTGAGATTGTCATCTCTCATAATTGCTTATCTTAAAATTTAAAAAAAACAAATAAAATTTATGCTCCTTTCTGACTAATAAAATACTTCATTAGATCTCTTGTTCACGCATGTAGCCATCAAATAGAATAAGAAAATATAAACCTTGATGAACTCAAAGAATAGAATAAGATCAATTCCACAGTTTGATCAAATGAAGCTCATAATACCAACACTTCCAAAGTGTGGAGTTTGATAACAGTTTGAGCAAGATGATACATCTGAAAAGAGTCTTATCTATAAAACAATTATTGAATAGATAGCCCTCTAGGGATATAGTTCTGAGTATTTCTAGAAAGTAAAAGCACTTGGATTACAACATACTCCCTTTCAACATTCTCCAAAATTTGATAAAAATAAAATGAATTTGACCGTTTTTAGAATGCATTTGAAGAGTATCGTTTGAGCTTCTTTTGAGTTAGTGGAACACAATACAATTATAAAGAGCTTCAACATAAATCTTATTAAGTTGTATTGAAAACTTTGTGAACTGTAATCTCAAACACAAATAAACTGATGACTGCAACTACTGCCTAGTATAGTGTGGACTTAGGACACTAAATGATTTGGCTTTAAGTGGTAACCAATACATACACACTACACTACTCTTTCCTATTGAGGTAGTACTCCTAAGAATTTTAAATGGTGTCATAAGCTCACAGTGACATCAGAGGTATAAGTTTCGCTGGCACTGAAATATAGACTGCCTAATAAATGGCAAGGGTAAAAAGGCTAGGCAAGCACTTCATCCTACAAATGACAAGCATATCTCCTCCTTTCAAGAAACATAAACACATCCATAGATCTTTTTCATCTCAAAATGTCCTGCATTTCTTTTGATGAATGCCCTTTTTTCGAAGTAATTTCCAATGAATAGAGGAAAACTTTGTTACAAGAGAGGCTTCGCAAATATCAAAGATCTTTCAATTTTGGAAATGGAGACGAGAACTAAAGATAAAGCCCAGTTACTTTTTCTTTTAGCTTCATTCTTCTTTTTACTATTTTGAGAAATAACTTTACAATAGACGATAGAGCATTGACATATAAGACATGGTATACTTTAATTACCTATACGAGCTAATACAACTTTTAATGACAATATAAATGAGACAACTAAATTGGGAAACAACTAAGGAACATTTGTATCGACCAGATAGACTGGTAGGGCTTCAACTGTGATTCTCAAGAATGCATATTGCCACTGAAAGCGTCAAAATATATTTTCTTCTGATATGTAAAAAAGGTAGATTGGATGTAAAACCAAAGACAAAAAATCCCTCTCGCCTCACTGTCCACAAAAAAAAAATTAATTTTATAAATATGCTAATCGACACCATTCCTCTAAGTTGTTGAACAAAGCTAAATGGATTAACATAGTTGGTAGATGGTATTAATGTTCAATTGTGATGTTTTAGTTTTGAACTATAATTCAGCTACATATACTACTCTAGTGTGCATTAAAATCAAGTACAATCTCATTAAAATAAACAAAATTCTACAAATTCATTAAAAGTCTTAACACACTAATGCCACTTGAAATGATGAATTGGGATCACAATTACCTGACAAACAGAAATAGCAGTCATTCGGGACCGATCCAGCGGCGAAGAATAAACACCATTGAACCGAACCCCTTGCGAATTAAGAAACACGGCGAGCGCCCTAGCCTGCCGCTTCCCATTGGACGTTAAAACCGCCTCGGGCCACCTCCCCCCAACCAAGTCCGGACTCAAATCCACACTACACTCCCCATGGTTAACAAAATACACCTCCGTCACAAACTGATCAATCTCCAACACATCCGACGTCGAGTAACTAGGCGAAAACGCCGTTGGCGGCGGTGTTGGTGGTGGCGCTAGAACATTGTACGGATCCCACACCTTGATCTGTGGGCCCAGTCTGGGTGTCCCGAAATTGGAGAGCTGAGGTGATAAGGGTGATGCGGATGTATGATAGGGTAGCAACTCAGGTTCTTGTTCTAGAACCTTCTTCATCATCGGGTTTACGAGCTCTCGTTGCTCGGTTTCTTCATCGTCCTCATCACCCTCTTCTTCTTCTTCTTCCTTTTCTCCTTCCTCTTCGTCGTCATCGGCCACTTGCCCGGACTGTGAAGCGCCCATTTGGGGTTGAATTTGATCAAATCTTCATTGAATTTTTTTTTGTTTCTTGAGGAGGGTGTGGGTGTTGGAGGTGGTGATTGGACTTGGGGTTTGTAAGTGATGGATTGACACTAGGGTTTTGTGAGCATTGATGAGATCTAGGGTTTGGTGATGGAGGCAGATCGGGGAATCTGAGGTGAAGTGGAATAGGAAACAAGTATCTTCTGAGTCTGAGATTCAAAGAATCAAAGTGAGCAAGTTTGTCAAAGATGCCACTTTTGATTTCACTTACAATTGTTACTAACGTCTACTTTTGACAGTTTATCAATTACGTGTTTTTTTTTTTTTATAACGAGTTGTTCAACCAATTGTAGCTCAGTTGATCGGACATTCACTTTATCCAAAATAGTATCGTAATTTGGGTGGTCTTAACATTCATCTTACCATAATTAAAAAACTGATTTTGATGACTAAGAGTATATGGCAAGTGCTATCTTTCCCTACTAATGAACGAGTCCAACAACTCAAAGTTTTGTACTTATATACCGAGAGCATCTCTCAAATCTTTAAATCTCCTTTAATTGTCTTCTTCTATTAGAGAGACAATCTCACAAGGCTTGCAAAATGAAGCATCATTTTGTTTTACAAGTGTTGTTGGTACTAGTTGATTGCATTTCTAATTTTCAAGACCAGAGCATGTCTATCAGAATCCCAGATCTTTGCACTGCCCCCTTTAATCATCAACATCACTGGGACTATGTATTCATTAACTCTCTTTTTTCTCCCCCAGTTGCTAAAGATATTCGGGCATTCTTATTAAGCCCTCTAAAAGTCCTGATAAGCTCATTTAGTTACCAAACTATCATTTTCTTATTTTTCTGCTAGCATGTTAAATATCAAGATTCTCAGAGAATTAAAGCACTTTCAAGCATTTTTTTCCTACTTTGGAGATCAGTTAAAATATATTTTTTACAATGACCGGTCTGCAAAGGCTTCACACTCCCATCGAAGGTTGCTGTATTTTTTGTAAAAACCATACAAAGGATACTACACATATCTTCTTACTTTGCTCGATCATTCACCAATTGTGGCAGATCTCTCATTTCCTGATCAATTGGTGCAATGATAACTTTATAATGCCAAATATCAATCTCTTTCTCAATTTCATATTGGTCGTTTGTGGTGAACAGTGGAAGTTGTGGTGGTGGGTAAATATGTAAAATAATAATAATAATAATAATAATAATAATAATAATAATAATAATAATAATAATAATAATAATAATTTAAAGTCAACACCTAAAAACAAAACACCATTTAATTTTTCAGTTTCTAATCATCAACTAACTTAGAAACAAAACAAACAGTTTATTTAGAAGCATGTTCAAAACTTCTAACTCAAGTTAAAGCTTTTAACCACTTAAAAAACAAGACATCATCTTAATGTGGAGTCAAGTTTTACAACAAACCACATTTTCGAAGCTCTTTACAAAAATATGTTTGGACCAAGGATTATGATTTCACAAAATTTCACTGAAATTTTTGTTCTTTTGAAATTTCAAAAAAAAGGCAATAAAAATTTGCATTTTTTAGAAAAATTTTGAGATTTTTTCGTAAATTTTGGGGTTTTCTTCGTACATTTCATTTTTTTTAAAAAACACAATAACCAACTACTAAAAATAATTTTTTTAGGATGTTTCGAAAAATTGTGGGTTTTTTTAAATTATTTTTAATTTTGAGTTTTTTCTCATAACTATCATTTATTCTAATTATTTATTGATTTTTGAAACCACCTCCTAATTTTCTAATTGTCTATTCCTTTACTTATATATTGATTTTTGAAATTACCATTGATTTTCTAATTATATGTATTTTGGTTTCATTTAATGTGTTTAATATATTTATTTACTTGCATATTATTTTTTCACATATTTAATATACTCTTGAAATATATTATATATTTTATATATCATCGAAATTTTTACTTTATTTTTTTTCACATACCGAAATATTTCTTAAAATTAGAAAACCAAAATTAAATCGAAAAACGAAATCACAATCCTTGGTGAGGACATTCACGTTCAATGCTATAAATAGCAAAAAATCTAAACAGACAGGGCATGAGAGCCAGGACAGCGACAAGGAACCCCTGTCCATGTGATTGTCTTTAAATGAGAGGTATTAGGCATCTCTAGGATGATGGAGGGCATGGAGTCTACCATGGCGTTGGCCTGGCTCTATAGAATGGTTGTATAAATAAAGTGCCCACCGTAATTTTCACATTCACAAAAACATAACGCCATTTTATGGCCAACATGTAAAAGTTTAGGAGAAAACTCTTCGTCTTCGTTCGAACTCAAAAACCCTAACGAAACTCTAAATGGCGATCTCTGAAACAACTTGTCAATCTCTCGTTCCGAACTTTCTCTACTCCACCTCTTCTACAACAACAACAACAACAACAACGACGAAGAAAACCGTAGATTTGAAGAGTTTAGTTGGTAACGCAGGTTCTTCGTCTTCGTTGAGAAATGGAGAGTCGAAGAAGAGTTTTCTCATTGCTGCTCCGAACGAGCGAGGCAAGATTGCCATGTACTCTCCGGAATTCTATGCTGCGTGCACTGTTGGTGGGATCATGAGTTGTGGTCTCACTCACATGGCTGTCACTCCGCTTGATCTCGTAAAATGCAACATGCAGGTTCGATTTCTATAGACCGAACGAGTACATTACATCGTTATTTCGATTCTGTTTGATATAATCTGTCATTATTTTGATTAATTGTCTTGATATCGTTTGAGCATATTGATTTAGGCTATGGTTAGGGTTTTGTGTTGGTTCAAGTAAGTTTAAACATTCATTTTCAGATGGACCTTTTGACACTAACTATTAACATATTTATCGAAATTTGTTGAATTGAACTTGAATTGAAGAAAAATGGACCCATACTTAAAGTGAATTCCACGAACGACCAAGTTGATTCTGATCCTTTGTTGTTTATTTGGTTCTGTTTGCTCTGTTTTTGTTTGATTGACTGTATCGTAATTGATTTTCTTATTCATTTTGTTGGCTAAACATCATGACATGTCAACCCGTCCGTGCCTACAATAAATGTATTTGATAGTTGCCAAACAAATTTGAAGTTGTACACAATGGCAAATAATAAAAAACACCAAACTGTAAAATTATGTCTATAAATCAAAATAGATTTAGTAAAAAATAAAAAATAAAAAAATAAAAACGTTATACTTGAAATACGAGAAAGAAAGCGAGAGACATGAAAGAGTGTAAGTGAGGGTTAAGAGAAATTGAAATATGAGAAATGAAAGAGTAAGAGATATTGAAATATGAGAAATTGTCTAGGATCGTTAGATCTTTGTGTTTGGGTAAATCTCAGCTGTCTTTTATCTCTCACCTCGAATACCATCCCGTTTTGTAAGATAGACTAGGTATTTCCCTTGTCGTTGGCACGATAAAAGTTTAATACTTGTCAAAACATGATCACCCTTAAATTTTCATCCTTCATATTTACATGCCTAATCACCACCATGAAAATTGAAGAAAAATAAATAAATATAAAAAATGTTAGGTATGAGAATCGAATCCATGCACTATTGGTGTTTTAAATTCTATGTGATCCGTTAGATTCATATATTTGGTTAAATCTCAGCGGTCTTTTATCTCCCACCTCAAACACTATCTTGTTTTGTATATATAATTAGAGTATTTTCTGTGTCGTTGGCACGATAAAAGTTTAAATATTAAAATATTGGGTACGAGAATCAAACTCATGCACTCTTATTGGGGATTGATTAAAGGTAAGACATAAATATTAACTTTAAGTCTCAACCATTAGATGAAACAAATTTCAACCATTAGATCTCTTGATGCTTTAAGTTCTAGGGTATTCCAATGTCGTTGGCATGATAAAAATTTAACATGATAAATAGAGTTTAGTGTACTTTAAATATCAAGATAAATAAATATCTAAATATGGTGTATGAGAATCGAACCCATGCACTCTTGGTGGTTTAAGTCCTATGTGATCCGTTAGATTCTTATATTTGGGTAAATCTCAGCCGTCTTTTATTTTCAACCTTAAACACCATTATGATTTGTAATATGGACTAGGGTATTTTTCGTGTCGTTGGCACGATCTCTTAAGTCTTCTTATATGTATATGCCCAATCACCACCATCAACAATTGAAGAAAAATAAATAAATATAAAAATATGTTGGGGATGGGAATCGAATTCATGCATTCTTGGTACTTTGAGTTCTATGTGATTCGTTAGATTATTATATTTTGATAAATCTGAGCCGTCTTTTATCTCCTACCCCAAACACCATCCTGTTTTGTATATATAAAATTAGGTAGGGATGACAACATGGCGGATTTGGCCAAATTCATTTTCGCTCTGCTGGGGATCACGGATCCCCGGATATCCGTTTATACAAAATTTTAAAATTCATCTCCGCTCTGGACGGATTGGCGGATATCCACCCCACCCCGAATAACCGCTTAAAAAACCATCTTCTCAACAGAATAGAGAGGCATCAATTTTTTTCTTGTCTCTTCGATTCCATTTCTTCCCTCAAACCCTAACCTCCCCTTTACTCAATAAAGTCATAAAAAAGAGCGAAAAGGGTGAGTCACAAAGTTCTTGAATACAGCTTGAAGTTCAATAACCAATCAACTGTATCTTGGAACAATGAATGAAAAATCAACTGTACTGTTGTTTCTTTTTCATCTTGTGGGAATTCTCCAATGGTCAAATTTTGCTTTTCATTGTCCATCGATCACTTTATTTTTTTTGCTAATTGTCCTTTAGAAACTGCTAGTGATGTTATTGGGCTCATGGAGATGGGTTGTGGGTAGGTCCATTTACTTCCCAAAAGCAGAAGCAGTCATCCCTAACCATCCTTTACCTCAGCTTTGGATTTTTTTCTCCACTTTTATGTTTTCTGGAAATTCATGGGAGGCGGTGTAGAAGGCCTTCAACTCGGCTTCTCTCTCTGTGATACAGTTTGCTGGTTTTCCCATTTGAGGAGAGGATAAGAAGATCTGCAGATAGACAGATGAGATCAGTTTTGCTGCAAGGAAGAGAATGGGAATGAGATGGTGCCGAAGCAGATCCGCTTCACAGATCTGAAATCGGTCGGTGATGGGGTTGTTGAGACGTTTGCGGGATTGGCCGCCATCACCTCCCCCTCTTCCGTCATTCTTTAAGAAGGATGCATGTATTGCTTGGATCTGCGATAGCACTCATAGGAGAGGACTCCGGACTGAGGAGAAGATGTTGAAAGTTTGTGAGGGATGGAATAGGTTTAGGGTTAGGTTTTATTTATTTATTTGTTTATTTTGTATTTTTCAATGCTAGAGATATTTTGTAATTTTTATGTTTAAACGGATATCCATGGGGCAGATATGGCCAAATTTGTATCCGCCTTGAATATTTGACGGATGCTGTTTGGATATCCGTATCCGCTTCAAAATATGCTTAGGCATATCCAAAACCGCGGTAAACAGGGCGGATATCCATGAGAATCCGCCCCACTGCCATCTCTAGTATTAGGGTTTGGTTTTGGTCCAATTTAGACCTTCATTCCTTGATTTAACAAGCTCTTTTGACACTATAATTCCGAACATATTTGTCGAAATTTGTTGAGTTGAAAATTTTTCGACGAAGAAATGGATCCATAGTTATAGTGAATTCCACGATCGACCGTGTTGATTCTGATCCTTTGTCATTTAGTCTGTTAGCTCTGTTTTTGTTTGATTGACTGGCTCCTAATTGATTTTCTTATTCATTTATGTTGTAGTAGGGTTTTGTTTTTGGTCCAATTTAGACCTTCATTCCTGGATTGTTCTTAACAAATTTGGTATTCGGATGGATCTTTTGACACTATAACTATGAACATATTTGTCGAAATATGTTGAGTTGAACTTTCTTCGAAGAAGAAATGAAACCTTTGTGATAGTATATTCAAATTATGTTTATTTTTGTTTTAGACTTTTAGTTAGTTCTTATTTCTATACGAGAACCATCTCATATTACCCTTAAATTTTAATCTTCAGATGGATTTTTGACAACTCAACGACTATCATCTCTTGTTCGGAATCATAACTTCTTTGAATTTGATGACTCTTCGAATTTCAATTTACATGAAAAGTGGAATGGGTTTGTATTTCAATCTCCTTTTGCCATAATTGGTCTTGTGATTGGGAGGAATAATGTCGTTTTCATTAACCCTGCTATAGTACTTTAACAACAGTTCGTCTCACATTAATTTAGCTTCTGTGCTTAATGTCAGATTGACCCAGCAAAGTACAAGAGCATCACATCTGGGTTTGGGGTTTTGCTAAAAGAGCAAGGAGTAAGAGGTTTCTTCAGGGGTTGGGTACCAACTCTGCTCGGATACAGTGCACAGGGAGCCTGCAAGTTTGGATTCTATGAGTTCTTTAAGAAGTACTACTCTGATATTGCTGGACCAGAGTATGCTGCCAAGTACAAAACCCTGATTTACCTTGCTGGTTCAGCATCGGCTGAAGTTATCGCTGACATTGCTCTTTGCCCCATGGAGGCTGTGAAGGTTCGTGTGCAGACTCAGCCTGGATTCGCAAGAGGGTTGTCAGATGGGTTACCAAAGTTTGTCAAATCTGAAGGTTATGCAGGGTATGTTCCTCGCATGTTCTCCTGTTTTTGAGTTCACAGACCTAGTTCTGAGAATGATGAAAGTTTTAGTCCCCCTCTAATATTGCTTGGACTTTGCAGGCTGTACAAGGGACTTGTTCCTCTATGGGGACGCCAGATTCCATGTAAGATGAAATGCTCCAACTAATTTTTTTCATTATTCTTCACTATTCCGCAGCTTTAATTGCTATGTAATATATGTTTTCATAGTTCCTTCTAATTTATTGCGCGAGCTGTATCATTGATGTCATTAATCCTTGGTATCAACTTAGGAGTTAGGACCCAGGTATTAGGTTATGAAACATTTGTTTCACTTTTCACTATCATTCCCCTCAGAAGTTTTGGTTGTTACTTGGGATGGTAATTCTAGATTGCAATGCGCGATTATTTTTTATTGAATTTGTTATGCTGTTTGCATGCTTTACTTTCCTTCCCTCAAAATTGTTTTATTTTTCTTCAAAACATTTTATAATGCATCACTTTTTCATAATCTCTTTTCTGCTGCTGTAGTATTGTTATAGGTCACATGTATGCTTT
This sequence comes from Berberis thunbergii, assembly GCA_003290165.1. Classification (NCBI taxonomy): domain Eukaryota; kingdom Viridiplantae; phylum Streptophyta; class Magnoliopsida; order Ranunculales; family Berberidaceae; genus Berberis; species Berberis thunbergii. The sequence continues at coordinate 53,388 of QNQO01001639.1, forward strand.
TGAACAACCTAATATGCGTTCTGTTCTACATGGCCGATTATACAGTTTCATATTTATTGTTGCTAAAAATATGGGATAATTTGCAGATACTATGATGAAATTTGCATCTTTTGAGACGATTGTGGAGATGTTGTACAAATATGCCATCCCCACCCCCAAGGATCAATGCAGTAAACAGCTGCAACTTGGTGTCAGCTTTGCAGGTGGATATGTTGCTGGTGTCTTCTGTGCTATAGTTTCTCATCCTGCTGATAATCTTGTATCATTCCTCAACAATGCCAAGGGTGCCAGTGTTGGTGATGTAAGTTGTACCCCAATCTACAGTCATGTTATGGATCTTCTTTGAGTGAACTCACCTTTAATCCTTAATTTTGTGCTCTGCAGGCCGTGAAGAAGTTAGGCTTGTGGGGTCTTTTCACACGGGGTCTTCCTCTGCGTATTGTCATGATCGGAACCCTGACTGGTGCACAATGGGGAATTTATGATGCTTTCAAAGTTTTTGTTGGACTGTAAGTTTCATTGTCTTTATGGAAGTTTCTTGTGATTCCTTTTCGTTCTGGTTGCTATTAGTTTTACATGAAACAAGAACAAGCCATTGTTATATCTTTCAACTGTTTAACATATATTCATTATTCTTCAGTGTGCAGCAATAACTTTCACTTGTTTCATTTTTTCAGGCCAACCACAGGTGGTACTGCTCCTCCAGTTGATCCTGGACTTGCGGCAATGTAATCTTGGGACTTGGGGTAGCTGGAACCTTCTTTTATTAGGTAAACTTGAAAGGTAGAGAATGGTATCAGAGTGGATATACTTTGTGGTTTATGGAACAGCTTTGAGGATCAGTTGCAGGTGGATTCTATTATTTCCCTTATGAACTAATTTTTCTAGGTATGTTAACTCTCTGTTACTTGAGTTTCTGAGGAATTTTCGTCCATCTGTAGGATTTGAGATGTAAAGCTTACTGTTTCAGAATCTAGTCGTTTCTTTCAATCAAATATTGGTGTCCACTTTGTTCCATAATTGATGTTTTATTACAGGATGCATATGAATTGTGTTGTTCCATTTTCCTATATAATTATGTAGTAATATATTTGTTTGCCTTTGATGAAAGCCGTAGAAATACAATGATTGGGTGTAGAAATTCAATGATTGGGTATGTGTATCCCATCCTATGTAGTATATTTCCTTTAGGGTCAGAGGGGTAATTGGCATTCGGAAAGGCCTGACATCGTGCAATCATTACAAGCAATTATTTTCTGAATTCTCCATTCATCTGATACTCGTAGATCATAATCAGAAATCAGAAAAAGGTTGTTAATTTGAACCAAGGACTTGGGGGCGTCTTACACAAATTTCCCTGTTCAGACTATCATTGCCATTTGGATGAATTGCAGTAAACTACTCTAGGCTTCTGTTTCGTTCATTAAGGAAAGACGATTATAATTTTTCATTTCATCTTATAAAATCAAAAAATTTCCCGGCATTTTAAATGCTATATCCTATATGTGATAGATTGGCCTAACAGTGTTCATTACTTGAGGGTAACCATCATGACTGCAAAACCCATGGCACATTTATGCCTTAAGATTTGTCACAACGAAACAGATATGAAGTGTTGGACACATGGATTTAAAACTGTTTAATAGCGAACATATGTTGACGATCTAAACATGTATCTAATACATGTGCGACGTTGGATTTGTTTTTGCAAATGCAGTATCAACATTTCTCAAGGGGAAGATCTTGCTTTCTTCTCTTTTTTTTTTTTTTTTTTTTTTTTTCTCTCATTGAAGGATGGTGGTTTCCTCATCTCTTAAAGAGAATACTCGTACCATTGTCTGTTCCCCCACCATCCGATATTTATGATCCACCAGTGTGACATAACTCCACTGGAATCTGGCTTCTGAATTGGGCATCCTGTTGTGGTTATGCTGCACACTATTGTAATTAGCTCTAGGTACCATAGAGGTTATGCTAGTTTGGCTCATGACGCAGGATGAGAATTCTTTTGGATTAGTTCCTGAAACTGTGGTTGGGGAGTCCTCATAGTAAGCCTAGTGATCTGACTAATTGCTAGCTTGTTGTGTTGTGCAAAGAGTCTATTTTGGTATTATCTAGAGTTCTAGTGGATATGACCTTTTGATCTATGATCCTTTGATAGTGGTTGCCAGTCCGTCTGTCATTCCACTTTGGTAGGCTTTAACTGTGCCTTTCATGCTAGTTGAAGATGAACAGTTTGCATTTTTTTGACTAAGAGTAAGAGGAAATGTGAACTGTCATGAAATTGTGGTATCTTGGTTGTCCTCAATCCAAGGGATATATGTCTGGATCAGTTTATTCATGTAGCCTCTAAACAGCAAAGAGACGTGTTTCAGTTTCAGTTTCAGATGTGATGGATTTGGTATCTAGGAATGCAATCTGGCAAGTTCTAGATATGAATCTATGTGCTCAAGAGTAAAACATTTTAAATTTTGAGGATATGCATCAATGGTAATGAAGGTCACTGTATTTGCAACATGTGAAGGTGCAGTCATCGTTCTAGTCTTTTGGACAAATGAATCAAGATAGTTCTTCCCTGAAACCAGTGCCCCTAAATCCTTCCAATGACCAGTTGCTTGAATTTGCCTTGTTCTTAGAATTGTCAAGAATGTTGTGTTTGATTTGTGCGTTACAGAGCATTGTTATAGCCCATTTAACTTAACTTGAAACTGTTTTTTTTCAAATGGCTTCGGTGTATACGCCACCTTACCAGGGGCGGAGCCAGGATTGCTGATAAAGGGGGGCAAAAAAGTTTGAAAATATCAATTTACCCCTGAATGTGATTTTTTGAACCGAATGAAGTTTTTTTTTCTTTTTTAACTCCCAGCAAACCCATCCTCACCAACCCTCTCACTCTCTCCTCTTATCATTCTCCTTATCTTATATTTTCTCTCCCTTACAAACCCTCTCTCACTCTGTAATCTCTCAACTCCGCCTCTCATCTCACTTCCAATTCGCTCAACTTCGTAGCAGCTGACTATATTGAATCCTGAAACGCGAACATATCGGTAGCAGAGATTTGTATAAAAATGGGGACCTAAACTTTAAAAATAACCTATAATATAATTTTTAGTGGAGTTCGGAGCCAAGATTGTATACAAAAAGGGGCAACCTAAACTTTTAAAAGGGGGGCAATATAAAAAAAATTGAGTAATTTAGTGAAATTTTTCATAAAAATAAGGGAGGCAACTGACCCCCTTATCCTAAGGGTAGATCCGCCCATGCACCTTACGGAGGTTAAACTACAGGGACAGTTCGTCCTAAAACATGAACTCTTAGCATTACGATTATCAAAAGGTTAAACGATGATTTTTTAAAGCCCATTCTGACCTAATAAACCGACTATGATAAGCACAAAAATTAGGTGAGCATTGATCATAGATCAAACTATTGTTACGGGGGAGAAGACTACTAGTATCAGGACTTGGTCATTTGAACTTGAATTGCCACGCTTGAGACAATGAATGATGGAGACTTTGGGACACATGATGGTCAGATTGCAACAAAAATGGCAGGAAAAAAAAAGCTTACACACATTGTACGGTATAGGAAGAAGAGATGAAATGTAGACTGCAACATTTTTATGTCCATGATCATGACACAACGTAGTTATATCTCTTTCACAGCTTCACTTACACTCTTGCAAAGGAAAGGACAACGTGAATTGGACGGTTTAATATAGTGTTGTGGTCATTGTTTCCCTGCACACCTTTAATGTTTGGACAACGCCAATCGTCCTCACAAATAGTACATGAAATTCATCTAAGGATGTGTTCGGTTGCATGGAATCTAATGTCATGAGAATTCATTAGGGAATCCTACATTTTAGGCTAAATTGATGTATCACTCCACATCCATCATTTGGTTTTGTGATCAATGGTGGGAATGAAAGTCCTATGAACATGAGAATCACATGCCTTGAGGGATCAAGGAGTGTGATTTACATGTTTATGGGACTTTCATTCCCACCATTGATCACAAAATCAAATGGTGGTCAAATGGTAGATGTGAAGTGATATATCAATTTAACCTAAAATACACGAGTCTCCTCATGGATTTTCATGACATAGGATTCCATGCAACCAAACACACCCTAATATCCCAATTGAATTAGAAAGAATTTCATGCATCAAATAATCGTGTCTTTGAATGATATGTTTATTTGAGTTTGTACACATTGTACCTTCTTCCAACACATGCAAGGTTATTTATGGATTTCAAAATCATGATATGTCGGTTGAATCCTGGACTTGTGATACCGTCCACAAGTCTTCCAAACTAAACTAGTTGGCATTGGCATTGTATCAATGGTTTTACCCAACTTGTGCAGATAAAATGTGTCCATTTTCTAGCCAACTTTGTAAAGAATTGTATTGAAATATTATTGTGTATATTCATTGACTGAATACAAGCTTATAAAGTTAACTCTGACCTAATTTTGTGGATATAGGAAACCTAAGACTTCTTACTCTATTCTGATTTTCCTAACATATTCTATACTGTAACACTTTCATCTTCTGTAGCATAGGTAGATTTTCTTTTTTTAACACTTCCCGCAATCTAGACATGTAAACGCAGACGAAATGTGCAGTTTGGAGGAAACTTTGAAGTCCAATTTGGTGAAGAAATCATAAATGTCGAGTGAAGCTGTTAATGGTTCGACTCGAGATATCATGATTGTCGAATTCTGAATGATTCATGTATGAAGAAATCATGACTCAATTCAAGTCTTGGTATTGCTCAATTCGAGTCAACACTGATTTTGCTAGTGACCAAAGATGGTGGGTGTGAATAGCGGAGTGAAAGAGATTCAAATTTCTTTTTTTTCCTTCCGTTTCTTCTTTTTCTTCTTCATTTTTTTCCTTATGTGCGATTGAACTTGTGACAGAGAGAGATAGAGAACGAGAGAAAGATCGTGTGGTCTACATTTGTCTGGGTGCTGCTGTCGTATGCGCCATAGAGAAACGTTGTTGTTGTTCTTTGTTGAGCTGAGAACTTTTTTTTAAATAATCTGCTATGGTGGTATTGAGTAAATCTGGAGGTGCAAATAGCGACTGGGTAAAGAGAAAATCAGGCCTTTCTCTTCTTGCTCCTTCTTCTTTTTCTTTGCCTATTTGGCTTTGAGTTCAAGAGGATGAAGATGCAAGATCGATGATGGATCAGTGGTTCCAATTACTATTGCAAGGGATGATCGTTGTAAAGATCCAGCTGCTTTGACTTCCATTTTTTCTTATCCGACTCTCTTGATGAAAGATCGTCTGCTTGATGAAAGAGACATCATCTGGGGCTTCTTCTTCGTCGCCGATCTCGTCACTGCTACTGAAAGCGAAGGGAAATCCGACCGATCAAAAATCTTCTTCTTCCTTTATCTTGTCGTCGATATCGTCACCTCTTTGGCCTTTTTTTTAAAAAAAAAAAATCTTCTTCTTCCTTTCAAATCAGGAAGGTGAAAGTGAAGCTGGAAGTCGAAAATGAGAGAAGGAGACAAATCTCTCCAATCGATCTCTATGTCGACGATGATGATGATGATGATGATTGGTTCGACGATGATAATGGATATGATGATTGAGATTACTGTTGCAGTGTTTGTGTGTTGTGGTTGCGTGAACAGTTTGTGATGGCTGAACTTTTTGTTCTTGAGGATATTTCTGCTATTGTTCTATCTTTCCCGCCTCTTGCGTCTAGTGTAGTCGTCGACGGTGGGAAAGGGCTTGAATTCCCATAGTCTTAGGTCACCGAATAAAGTTGCTCTGATATCAAGTAGAGAATTATATTGAAATATTATTGTGTATATTCATTAACTGAATACAAGTTTATAAAACCAACTCTGACCTAACTTTGTGAAGATGGGAAACCTAAGGTTTCCCTAACATATTCTATACTATAACATTTTTTTATTCTGTAACATGGGTAGACTTTCTTTCTTTAACAAACTTGGAGCAAAGAAGAATGTTTTTACAGATTTCAGAACTATTAATTTACTTGTGACACCATCGACTATAAGTCTTATTAACTAAAATGCTTATTAGAGTTATTGAGTTTGAGTTGCCATTGTATCCATGGAATCACATATTCGTGGCAATAAAATGTCAACACACCTATAGATTTGGCTTTTTCGATAAGTTTTTTATTGTTAAATGCTCAAGTTGCGTTTAGGTTTAGGTCAGGATAAATTCGACACACAAGTTGCAGCATGCTTTCATATTCAACCATATTAACTGCCAAAGTTAATTACAGTGAAAATGGCTCGACATTCATTAGGAAACTTCTTGCTTTGATTGTGGTTACAGTGACGCCGGGATAAGCTTTAATTTCGACGGCTAGAATCAGTTATCAAGATCATGCTTGCAGATTCGTCGCTTTCATAAGATCTCAAAATCTTACCTTCTGGCCCTATTTTTATTTGCATGAAACAAACAAAATGTAGAAATACATTACACTTTTTTTTGTTTTCGTTCAAACGATAAAGATAATGTTGTGATCCTTGTTATGGACTTTCCCCTCCTGGACAGTTCGGGTTTTTGAGAGAGTTAGTTAGTTCATAACAATTGGTATCAGAGTCAAACCCCACATTCAAGATTCGAATCCTGGCAGGGACAACCTATAGGCTGGATTAAAATAATTTAGCATTATGTATGAGCATAGTGCTAAGTTGTTGAATAGGATAATATGATTTTTAGCTGGTAATTGAAGCGTCGTAGAAACTTTTTGGATGAAGGTTGATTAATTAATTTTCTTTCAACATCACAAACATTAGCTCTATTATCATGCATCGAATAACTTCTTCCATGAATATTTAGAGGCTGATGCAGTTTCACAGCTGTATATGTGCTAAGAATTAGTCATTATCGACGAATTAGACTAACCAAATCAAATTTGAATTAGTCATTATCGACGAATTAGACTAACCAAATCAAATTCGAACACTGTGTTTGATTATGACAGAAACAAAAGCAGCAGGCTGAATATGTTACAAGCAAACAAAGAAGAAAATAAATTGTTGTAGAAAAATAACCAAAGATTCTAATTAAGTACAACACTTTGTTTCCAGGAACAAAAACACTTCAAATTATGGAGCACAAGCACTACTTGATGAGGGCATTGAGACCCTGTGGTATAGACAAGGGTACTGCAATTTCGGTCTTTTGATTTTAAGAAATATTTTGATGTGTAAAGAAATTTTTGATGGTGTCTTGGCAATTTGTGATATAGGAATGGTTCCTTTTGTATTTTGTTTCATTTCTTATCTTCAATAAAAAAAATCTTCTTGTTTGGCAAAAAAAAAAAAAAAACATAAATTTTTTGAGAATGGACGAAATATATGTAATGAATTTAGTGGGTATATGAAATATGTGAAAAAAAAAGTCGCAAGTACATAAATCTATTAAACGCATTAATGAAGCTTAAATACCAAAAAATGAAAACAAACATGAAATTAATATATAATTATAAAATCATGGGTAGTTTCAAAAATCAATTTATAAATAAAAGAAATTATAATTAGAAAATCAGGAAGTGGTTTCAAAATCAATAAATAATTAAAAGAAAACATAATTAAAAAAAAAACCTGAAATCTTTCGGAAAAAACTCGAAAAAAAATGTTAGTTTTTGGCAGCTGATTTTAGTATTTTTATGAAAAAACGAAATTGTGAAGAAGAAAAAAAACTCCAAATTTTACGAAAAAACCTCAAAAGTTTTCAAAATAACTCCTCTTCTTTCGCCCTTTTTCTTTTCGTAATTTCGACTAAATTTTGCAAAAACACATTCCTTTGTTACAAGAATGATTAAATTTTAATGGGGAATTCTAAATGTCGAGGAAACGAGCGAGGAGAGGGAGGTGGCGGGGTAAAAGCCGTCCACCCCGCTCGAAATGCGCACACAAAAAATTGCGCCACTTCCCTCCCCTCGCTCGTTTTCTCGCCCATTTCCTCGCTCTCTAGCCTCACTCAATTTTAATTCCATCAAGTTTGTCCAAAGAAAATTTTATGTGGAACAAGTAAAAATATGGCATGAAGTGAGAGAAAATACATCTAAAAGGCCTTCAGCAAAATTGAATTCTGTGGGCCTTGCCCAGTTTGAAGGGGGCCTTGGAATACGCACAGTTCACATTTTTGGTGATCTTCACAACATACTCAAATTAAACCCAACTCAATTATTAAAAAACTTTGAAAAAATATTAATCAATAAAATTGCTTGGAAGAAAAAGGATACTCATGTCGAGGAAAATAAAATCGTGATGGAAATAACGTTGTGAAACATACATTTTCGACGTGTTGAAAACATCCAATTTTTTTGAATCCTATGGCGCGAGTAAAAGTCTAGAATTGTTTCAATATGAAACCATTCGCGAGAATATATTTGAAGAATCAAATTGTTGTCATGGACAAGCGAAACCATTTCGAAAGCCTTTTGTTGGTCTTCTTGGTAATCAGAGTTTAGAATTTTTGTTTGTCGAAGTAATGTATGTGACCAGTGTGTTAAATGGCACTAGGTATGTCTATGTTGTAATGTGTGTTTTTAGGGTTTCATCCCCCTTTGGATAACAATTATATTTATAATATGTCAATGGCATGATAGCTCAACGGTTAGAGTTTGGCAAATGGTACCACTAGGTCATGAGTTCAAACTCAGCTTGCGACATCTTTATGGGTTCTGGGATCCTATAAAAACTTTTCTTGCCTTTCAAAAAATATTTTATATTTATAATATAATTTATATTAGAGACTATATATATTATCATTGGAAAAATGTATTAAGTTTGGAGGGGTTGAACGTCATTTGACAAAAAATGACGCCCACCTTTTTTTGCAAAAATGACAAAAAAATTGACTTTTTTGGGAAAAGTAATATGAGAAATAGGAGAAATATGGTTTCTCACATGCTCATGTGGCGGTCTTGGGTGAGTTATGTATAAATACGAGAAATATGGTTCCTCATATGTTCATGTAGTGTGTGTGGAAAAAGAAAAATGTGCAGGTTTTTAGGGTTGAATAGATCGAAGCATTTTATCTTTATCGAGATTAAGGAATTGTTTTGAATGACATGTTTGGCTTATAATCTTTTTAAAGACTTGTTTTTTAACACATTCACAATGTCTTGACATTCTACGATATAAGAATGATTTTCTTTTTACCTTATTTCTATTTTATTTTCAATAAAAATCTTCGTGTTTGATAAAAAAAAAAAATTTAATATAATATTTTAATAAAAAAATTACTTAATCCACCCCAAATAGAATTGGGGTAACGGAGATGCTGTTAGCTGGTGTCTCTCCTTTCGAGGTAACTCCATAGTCGGTGGTTACTGTTATCTTTTTATGGGACCCATTTTACCTTACCGTTAGGGTTTTTGATGGGACATCCCGTGCAATGATGCAATGGATGATGAATTAGGTTTTAGGTGAAAATAAGGAATGAGATTTTCTTTGAAATTTCGAAAAACAATTATTTTTATAAAAAAATTACATTTTTCCGAAAATTACATTTTCAGATGTTTTCAGTGTAAGTTTTCATATAAACTTTCAGTAAAAGACTTCAATGTTATTGTTTTCAACAAAAGATTTTCGATATGGATTCATGTCAACTATTTATATAGTAAAAAATCTCTTTAATTTGTCTTGAATAAATTACACGATAGCCACACGTATTGATGTGGTGTGTGGAAAAAAAGAAATATAAATATGTTTTAAAGGCTCAACAGATCGAAGCAATCTATTTTTATCACGATTAGAAAATTATTGTGGAGGATGGATTCGAATTATAATCTTTTTAAAAACTTATTTTTTTGACACCTTCGTGATATCTTGACATTTTTTAATATACGAATATTTCGCCTTTTGTACTTTGTTTTTTTTTTATATTTAATAAAAAATTTCGTTTTTTGAAAAAAAAATTCTTGTAATAAGGTAAAAGAACAAGAGCATGGTAGGTAAAAGGGAACTACAACCCTAAATTTGATATGTGTTTTCTATTCATATGACGTGACCTTTTCTACACTGATGGATTGGTACTTGTTACAAGTCAAGTGGCTTTCTAATCACATTTCTTCAGAAGGGTGTCTTACGTATCAGCTTTTCTCTCTATTTTTCTTAGTACAAACTCGTGCCCTTCTAAGTGGCGACGAAAATGGCGAGGGAATGGGTGTGACCGCTCATGCATTTAAGATTTGTGAAAGCGTGTATTTAGAGAGGGATGAGCGGTCACACTCCCTCTTTCACTGGTTTCCTCGCCATTTAAAATTAGCGGTGCAAACTTAGCTAGCATTCACTCACATGATTTCCATATGAATTTGATTTCCCGACATTAGTACTTGGATCACTTTTTTTTTATAACAAGAAGCACAAAAACTTGGTTTGTCAAAAAATTAGCAAATCCCACATGTATGTACCAAACATTATCATATAACCTCAAGTTGTCAATCATATCATTTGGGTAGGGGACAAGCCGATAAACTTCCGATTATGTAATACATCATATCTTGACCCTGAGTAAATGGTTACAACTCAAGTCAACCTATTACAACCTATCATGTACAAAGCCTTATAGTAATAGCGTTCGTGAATTTAACCATCAAATTCATGTTTTTCATTATCTCTTTATTTTTTCCTATCCTGCAAATGACTTTCTTAGAAGAAAAAAAAATTTATTTTGAATCTAACACACCCTAATGGATTTTTTTTTCCTCCTTTTTTTCAAGATATTTATAGATAAAAAGCTAAGATAATATTATGAGCTCATATTTAAGAGAGTTGTTAAGGCATGAATAGTTCTTAAAACTTCTTGAAACACAAAACTCTGTTTACTCTGTTTCATTATGTTCTAATCATTTCTTAACAGCTAATCATATCAGATAACTCTAGATGTTTTAGATCTTTAGAGACAAGATAGAAATAGATTGATGATTAGATCAGTCAAATGTGCATAAATGAGGGTGCAATGCATGGTGTCTTCTTTATATAAACCAAGCAAGCCTCATTGTTGTTTTTATCAAACCAAACTCCATTGATCATTGAATGCTCTCTGTTTCTTCTTTTATCTGCTCTCACTTTCTCACATAACTTTTCATTTAATTCAGTGTTCTCTCTCTCACTCTATCTCTTTCTCCATGGCAGCCTTTTCACACCAACACTCTCCTTTCCTTCTCAACTCACCTATTTTTTCTTCCATTAAGATGTCTGGTTCATTGGAGGAAGGTTCAAATTCAATTAACAACAATATATCCTCTTCCTCTTGTTTTCCTTATTACTCCTTGTGTGACCATTTTCAACAGATTCCTCCATTTGATGTTGAAGTTCATTATGTTACTGAGAAACAAAGGACTAATGCAGACTCTTCATCCATTGTTGTTGATCTAGATGGTAGTAATAATAGTGATCATCAAGTCACTCAAATTAATAAGAGTATCCCTTCTATGGATAACAAGCGAAAAACTCGAGATGGGTCTTGCTTGAGTTCTGCTGAATCCAAGGTAAAACTTTGCTTGAATTCATGCTTACTTTGACAATTGAAATGTAGGGTTTTCTTGGTTTTTGCATTTTTCATGTTTTGATTTTTGATTTTTGATTTTTTTTATTGGTTTTGTTAGGAACCTAGAGTGAAGAAACAAAGGAAATGTACTCAAAGCATGAAAGAAAAGAAGAAATGAAGAAAATCAAAGAAGAAGAGAAGAGCAAAAAACAAGTTCTACCACCTCCAACAGGTTATGTTCATGTGAGAGCTAGAAGAGGTGAAGCAACAGATAGTCACAGCCTAGCAGAAAGGGTACATTTAAATTAACCCCAAAATTTCTTTGTGATCCATTAATGAATGGAGCTCAATTTGGTAACTAAACTTGTTTTCTTCAATGGGGTTTTTTTTTTTTTTTAGGTGAGAAGAGAAAAAATCAGTGAAAGGTTAAAGATGTTACAAACACTTGTTCCTGGTTGTGACAAGGTAAAAAATTTCATCTTTTGCTCTCTTCTTTAATCACTAAACTACATCATCATCTTTGTAAGACTCATATTGTGAGATTTGGTTTTTTAATTATTATAGGTGACTAGTAAGGCACTCATGTTGGATGAAATAATCAACTATGTTCAATCCCTACAACATCAAGTGGAGGTATCTATTCATGGAAGGCTTCAATTGATCTTTTATCTTTGCCATTACAATGATTTGCTAATCCTTGTTTATATTAATGAAATTTCAGTTCCTCTCCATGAAGCTTTCTACTATGAGTCCCATGTTCTATGACTTTGGTGGAATGGAGTTAGATTCCTTAATGGTCAAATCAGAGGTACATAGTACTACAACTATAATCTCTCTCATTTCATTTCATATATACTTTATTTTCAAATTAAGCTCATGGGGTTCTTTGTTATTTTTAATTGAAATTTCAGAAACCAAGTAGCTTGGTTTCCTCACCATTGCAATCAGTCCAACAACCCATCTCAATTCCATCAACATCTTTTGCTGATATTACTACCACTTTCCCTACATCAAATAATTATCAACTTACAAACACTTTCCCTACAACAAGTAATTATCCACTTTTAGACAATCCAGTTTCTCTTCTACTTCAACAAGGATACAAATCCAATGTCTTCTCTCAGGTAATCAATTATGTAATTTAAGTAATTATCCATTTCAATTTTCAATCCACACAAAATGGATAAACCCCATTTGCTATAACTTTGTCAAAAAATATCATTTTCAGGACTTGTTGTGGGATGGGGAGGAGCAAAAGCAAAGGTTCTCCAATCAGTCAGATCTCACAAACTTCTTGTGTTCACCATTCCAATAAACAATATATGAAATCTCCTCCACAAAAATATGGTAATAACTAAGCTTATTAAACCCTTTAAACCTAGTCAAATTGAATTCTATTTTACACACCTGACCCCCCTGACCATTTCTTTTTCTTCTTTCTGTTATTGATTTTTATTTTTAACAGGACCAACAACATAAGAGGAAAGCAACCCAAAATAGACACCAAAATGAGTTCTAGTTGATTGAGGTCTTTCAACATTTAAAGTCTGATCAAAGTCAAAGACATTTGAAGGGAGCTTTGTACTTTGGATATGAGGAGAACATAAAGGGAAATAATGCTTGCAAGGGTGCAGAAGAACTTGTATGTGCTTTGTTTAGAAAAATATAGATAGATGGATGTAATCACAAGTAGAGGGACCATAGATTTATGTAATTTTGGTATGCAATTAAACTTATCATTGCTAGCTCTTTTCTTTTGGCTTCTAATTGGAAGTGTAGAAAAAGAGGAGAGGCTGCTAAAGTTGTTTAGTACAATATGAATATCTAGTTATAATTGAATTGGTTTTGTTTGTGGAAATTGGAATTCTTTTGTTGCATGTATGTAGAGTTATCAAGGATTGAGGTAACAAAGACCATTCTTACATTTCTCATTGTTACGGGCAGAGGATCAATGTAGATATGTGTGAGCCACTTTTGCTAAGTTGGTATTCAAGTACCCAAAGGCAATTTTATGGGTCTGAATTTGAGCACTACTACGGCCATCAGGCACACAGCCAGTGCACTTAAGATTTTTTCCTGAATTTTGGACTTTGATATTACTCGCTACAAGTCTTAAGAGCTCAATTAACATCCATCAGCTTGAACTTTAGTTGTTTTTTTTTTTTATACAAATGTCAAAAAAATGCCCAAGTGTGACATAATATCACCCACAACTTCTTAGGACAAATACTTTGATACCATGTCAATTATGTTAAAGTGTGTTTGGCTAAATTGATACAAATGTCAATCATATGCTATGGGAATCCACAAGAGGACCACTGCATTTTAGGCTAAATTGATGTATCACTCTACATCCACCATTTGATTTTGTGATTAATAGTGGGAATAGAAGTCCCATGAACATGAGAATCACATGCCTTGGGAGACCAAGGAGTGAGATTCTCATGTCCATGGGACTTTCATTCCCACCATTGATTGCAAAATCAAATGGTGGTCAAATGGTGAACGTGAACTTTAGCCTAAAATGTTGGAGTTCCCTCATGAATTTCCATGACATGGGATTTCATGCAACCAAACACACCCTTAGATATCCTCTGGAGCTATAAATTAAGATTTGGATTTTAGTCTCCATATTGTTTACTATACATTTGATGTTGCAATTGAAACAATCATTTCTAATGTATTAGCTTATGTGTTTTTGTAATTACAATGGCCACCATTATCTTCTCACATTCTATCGATAATTTTTTTTTTTTTTTTGGGAAAGTGAGTAGGGGTTTTGAGGATCTCCAAACCTAATAATAACAATAAAGAATGATGAATATTAAAATCGCTCAAATATTCACTTGTTATATCATCAAGAGCAATATAAAGTTGCTTCAAAGTTGTAAGGGTTTAAAAACTCATTATTCCCCAAAATCCCTAGGGTCTTTCGACATCCACCATTCTTCGTAGCACGAGTTTGTCAAGTTTGCAAAAACATAGATTCTTATGGGATAAATACTTGACCTAAATTTTTAGTGGACAAAACACTTGAAATCGGTTATTTCTATGGATATACTTCTTTTCGATTTGGAAGATATTCTTCTAATCTAACATTTTTTTTTCTACTCATATGATACCATCTCGTACTCTAGTTGCAGATGTCAATTGATTGCGAAAGCGAGAATCAATTGAAACACCAAAAGATACACGAAACTCTACAGAGAAAAACACAAAGTTATTCAAGCTTAAATCTTTTATTCAATAATCAACAACCAAAATTTAGAAGCTTTATTTTTGCATCAGTTGCTCACAAAAACAAAAGTACATACATCATGTGTGCGATGCCACCAAGTGGAGAAGTTGGACTTCTCTTGCAAGGACAAAGCCCTTTTTTCTGCCCAAGATTCCCCATTTTTTACCTCACAATATTTTTATATGATCATTTTGGATTACAATTTGATTAGCTATAAATCATCAATGGAGTAGGTATTCATGCAAAAAAAAACCCTAGCTAAAAAATCCAACTAAACTTATGGTACAAGCATTGTCAATTGGACTTTGAACTATAATCCAAAGAACTACTATTGAACAAGGTACTATTGTCTAAATCAATAGAAAGTACTGAGGTCTCTGTCTAATGAAAATGTTTTCTATCCCTTCTCAATAATTTAATCTTTATCGACATTAGAGATGAGACTTGTTTTTTGATATCTTCATGGTATCTTAACAATCTTCGAAGGCATAGGAATGGTTGTATCTTGTTTATATTCTTATTTTCAATAAAAATCTTTGTGTTTGACAAAAATTTTAAAAATAAATTTAACTTATTGGGTCGTTGATCATTTTTATTTATTTATTAATTCATGCCCGAAGGTTACATGACTGATTCTATAGAGTTAACCAAACCAAACCCGAAGGCTGTAATATTGTTGCCACTTAATATTCTTGTTGCCTCCATCTCACATAAAAACTTGCTTTCGCTCTGGTCCATCGCTTCCACTTTGTATGAAAACTCGCTTTCGCTTCGTTTCGGTCTAGTCCATCTAAGCAATTGCATTCAAATACCCGAAGGCTTATCAACGGTGGAGCACATGTACTCTTAATAATCAAGCGAAAACTCTAACTTGTGAGTCTCGAATCCACGAACCTTTTCATATAGAGTGAATGTCCGACCAACTTAACTACAATTGGTGTACACACCAACTAATCAAAGTGATGACTCTTCAAACATAATATGAATTCAACTAATCAAAGTAACGACTCTTCATTGAAGAGTACAATTACTACATGCATGAAAAACATTTTATAGGACATTATGCACAACTTTGATCATCAGTACAATCTGAAAAATAATTCACTCTCTTTTGGTTAGCTAAAGAAGGTCAAGTCCCCATCCCTCTCCTTTATATCTCTTTAAGTTTGTGATATTGTAAGGTCAATTAACTTATTGTAGATTATGACAAATCAAGGAAATTGACCATCGATCGAAACCCTGTTTAACTACACGGGAACTAGCTCTCGGAGTCTCGAACATGTCATTTTAAGTCAAATACCAAACAACATATATTTATTTTGCTAGTTGAAGACCTACATTACTTGCATGATTATATATAAAAACTATATGTTTGATTTGAAACCATAAGTCACTTCATTACCTAATAGAGTTTTTTTCTTCATATTGTGTATTGATCCATAAGAGTTTTAGTCAAAGCAAATAGACCAACAAAGAAATAATGGTAACAACATTTGCTCAATCTTAGTTGGGAGTCACTCTATTTTTAGTATTGCCAATTAACCCAAATTTTATACAGACAAATAATGTGTATATATTTATATATAATATAGTTTGTGTTTTCTACCAACCCATCAATCTGTTCAAGTAGGTCCTTCATTTTGGATAAGTCACAAACACATATATACTATTTATAAATAAATTTGTAGCTTTCCAAATTATCCATATTTTTGTCGGCAAAGCTTTATTAAATGCGAGGAATTTATATTATAAAAAAAAAAAAAAAAAAAACTTCTGTTGAAGTACTTGAACATTTAAAGTCATCATATGTACTTATAAAAAAAATTAAAAAAAAAACCTGGGGTTTTGAGGATCACGGAACCTTATCATTGAAAACAAGAACATGAAAATGTATCAAATTTACACTACTCAATTCACAACGTCATCACAAAGGAAATTTTTTTTTCCTTAAACTCCTCAAACAAGTTAAAAGATGGATAATGGGATTTAGGCTAAGGATTAAGCTCACCACCAAGTGAATTGTTGTTAAAATGAGTTCTTGGTTTACAAACTTAAACTCGTGATCTTGGTAGGTACTAATCAATTATTTTATATATCATTTTGAGGATAGGGTTCTTATTCTCTTTTTATAACTAATAAAAAATGTCGAAATGATGATCTTGATATACTTGGACTCAAAAAGTAAAGAAATTTAAAAATAAGAATATATTTGTTCTTGAAAGATTTCAGCTGATGTTGATCTTCATCTAACTCTTTTTTTTTTTTTTTTTTAATTTTCTTTTTTGATTCAACAAAACCTTCGAGAAGTGTCTCCCTTAAGCGACTGAGTTGTGGTTACCCCACATTTTCATTAATTGAGAAAATTCTTATCAACCCATTTTACGATCTTCTAGGCATTTCTAAGTGACAAATCAACATTCAAAATAACGTTCCACTTGTTGAAATATGTTTGATTCGGTTGTTGATTGGTCGAAGGGAACACATGTCAAGTCTTTGTCAGCCAATACGATGAATGCACTTGGCGCCACCTCAACTACTTTACACAAATATAAAATCTCACAAACCCTAAACAACTTTTGTTGTGTGATAGCAAGGGTGCCTTGATGCATCAATGTTACGATGGGGTCAATGTGTTAAGGAGCACCGATCGTTGTCTTTGAATCATGAACCATAACGTGGTTATGTTGTTGACCTTGTTCGAAAACTCCCAAATGCATGACAAGCCTTTTCATAACAATTATGGAAAATGTTTCCCTTCGTTATGCTAGATTCTACTAATGTATTTTTTTTCATTCAGTTATCATTCGTCACACATCTTATCAGCTAAGCTAAAACATATATTTAATGTACGTTATAATGTCGTTACATTTACATTACTTATGAAGTCACATGAATCGTCGGAAAGAGAAAGAGAGAAAGAGAGAGGGTGAAATAATTTGAAAACACCTCAGAGGAAATGGAGGTGGATGGTCGGGGTGATCTTTGAGACTGTCTCCATCTAGCTGACACTAAAGAGAAATCCTCACTGAACAATTTACCTAAAGAAAGGGTTATTGGGCCAAGAAAACCAGACAAGGCATTTGTGTATGCATGCAATGTTTTGGGCCTGTAAGACAAGGGCCCAACTCTGCATGCCATTTTGTTTCCCTCCACTTTCTTGCAAATTAAGGGTCTATTTGGTAAACCATTTGTAATGGAAAATGGAATTCATTTGTCTTGTTATGCAGATTTTTATAGTTTAATTGTTTTTGTTTACTAGCAGAAAATCAATTATTTATGAAACTGATTTTTCCACTACTCATGGAAATTTAAGTTGGATGGGAGGTCCAAGAATCGAAATTCACGAAAATGGTTTCAATTTTCATATCTGTTTTTCGTATAACCAAACAGATCTATGAGACGTGAAAAAAAAAAAAAACATATCAAAATTTTATTTCGAAATTGTCATTGTGGTGGGGAGAGTCATTAACTAGTTGCTTTAATTTTAGAAAAGAAAAATATATAAATAATAAGAACATTTTAATTACAATACAAAATGGTATGTGTTAATGGGGTTTGGGAATTGGGACTCTTTTAATGGTTTTGGAAATTTGAATAGTAGGCAATTAGGCTTTAAAGTCTTTTTTTTTTTTTTTTTTTTTTCATGTTTGGATGTTTTTACATTTGAGTAAGGCTAGATGGCGAGGAAATGAGCGAGGAAACCAGCGAGGGGAGTGAGGTGGAGGGAGGGGAACCATTCCATCCCTTCGGAATGCGCGCGTTGAATTTTCTTGCATGCATCTCGAGGGGAGGAAATGGTTCCCCTCCCCTCCCTCCACCTCACTCCCCTGGCTGGTTTCCTCGCTCATTTCCTCGACATTTAGAATTTCCCTTTACATTTTTATCCTATCTCTTTAAAACACAATCATATACATTATCTATAAAATGAGTAAAAATGTAAAAAGTCTAAAACCTAACTAAAAAGTGGCTAAAAAATTGACAACCTAAACTTGAGATAGCACTAATAACAGATTCAGGAATTCTAGGGGCGAGAGAAAGAACGAGTCATCGCCCCTTTCCCTCGCTCCCTGGAAGGGCTCGAAGAGATTAATAGAAAAAAGCACCATTGTCAAAATCAATAGAAAATACATTGCTATAACCCTTTTCATGATTTGATTTTTCACGAGTTGCATGACAAACTTAACCTAATTTGAGAGCAACTAATCAAAGTGCTCGACAGTCAATTGAAGAGTACAAATCAGCCATCAAAGCACATTATACACAGTTTTCATTAGTACAATCTGATAAAAATAATTTGGTAACAAGGTCATGTCCCATCCCCCTCTTGTTAGGTCTGTTCAAAGAAAGTTCTTTCTATCACTCATTTAAATCTCTCAAGTTTCAAGTAAATGAAATGGTAAAGGCAAATAATCAATCTCAGCTCATGACCAGTTGAGGAATTGACTCCACAGCATCGTCAAAAACTGTTTAAAAACTATACGATAAGTAAAAGTCTTGGACATCACACTGAATTTATGATACCATCTGTCACAAATCTACCAACTGAGTTAGTACTCCACTGACTAATAAAGTCTCGTATAATGTATACTGATCCATTAGGGTTTTAGTCAAAGCAAATGGACCAACAAAGAATGTGATGGCATCAACATTTGCTCATTTATTGGAATCACTCTATCTTGGGTATTACCCAATCTTATACAAACAAATTAATAATTGTATAGCTCTCTAATGTTTTCTACCAACCTAACAATAAATCTGTTCAAGTAGGTCATCCGGCTCCATAATTTGGATAAGCCACTTACATCAACTATTTATTAATGGATCCCGGCTTTCCAAATTATTAATACTTTGATGATTATAAATTTTTACTCGGCAAATATTTTCAAATTTGCATATAATCATATAAACAAAAAGTTTTCTCTAAGTACTTAATTTAACATTTAGCAATATACTTAAATCTTTATGTGAGCACATCAGCATTTGTTGTATATGATATTATTGCTATCTCATCACATTTTTTCTCAGGGTATGTTTGGTTGCACAAAAATAGATATAAAAATTGAAATCGTTTTCGTGAATTCGACTTCTCCCTTGGATTGGAATTTTCAAGAGTAGTGAGAAAACAATTTTATAAAGAATCAATTTTCTGTCAGTAAATAAACAACTAAATAACGAAAATCTGCATAATAAAAAAAATTGCTAACCAAACAAACCTTCAGTTAAATTGAGGTTTTCTATAAACTTCTAGTGAAATATTAGCATCCGAATAACCTTCCACATGTTGACACGCATTTTATTCTAGTAAAGTTTACAAATCGAATGAAGGGAAAATCTCAAAAACCATTTTTTTAAAAATTATTTATAAATGGATCTTAGCTTTCCAAGTTATTAGTTCTTCGATGATTATAAATTTAGTCGGCAAAGATTTTTAAAATTTGCAAAATTCGTATAAATTAACAAAAAGCTTTCTCTAAGTACGTAATTTAACATTTAGTAATACACTTGAATCTTGATGTCTACACATCAGCATTCAATCTAGAGAGCCAGGCAGGGAACATCAATATCCTCCATCATCCTAGAGATTTTCATCTCTTCTTCTTCTTCTTCTTTTCTTCATCAGTTCTTTTTATTCTTATTCTTATTCTTCTGTTCTTCATCTTCATCACGTTTTAGAGAGTTCTCCTGACGTTAGAGGTAGGGCTAAACAAAAAACCAATCAAACCGACTAAACTGACTGAATGTGTATATTGCATTGTGGCTAAGATCCGTCGTTTGTTCTTATAATATACCCGCATTTTATATATCGTTATTTTCATTGTTACAATAATTAATTACAAAATTGATATCTTATCAATCAAATGTCGTATTTTGCAAGCTGGAAATTTGAAACACCTCATAAGAAATCGATGTGGAATGTCTGGTGTTATTTCTTAGAGACTGAGACAGAGTCCCCCATCCAGCTGACACTCAAAAAACCACAAAAAATAAAAAGGGTTATTTTTGGGCTATAAGCAAACTAGACAAGACATTTGTTTATACGTACAAAGTCTTGGGCCTGTGGGACCTGAGGCCCAACTTCTGATCGAAGTTCTAGTGTACATTTGCATGGGAGGGGTGTCCACCATTGTCTTGGAAAATTAAGGAAAAATATCAGAAATTATTGTGGAAGATGAAGAAAAAGTAGTGTAGTGACATTGATTTAATGGTTTGTAATTAAGTAAGCATGGGCTGTCCCGAAAACTGACTCGAGACATTTTAAAATCCTTTCCATTTGTTGTGTGTCTTTATTTTGTATTTGTAGCTATGTTTTAGTCACATCAACTGTGTTTTGCATGATTTCGGGACAAATAAATGTGCAAGAAAAAACACTATGGTTTATGGTGCATTTAACTTGAACATGCCCTAATAAATGTGCAAGAAAACACTATGGTTTGTCCTCCGGACGGCTCGACTAGTAGAGAACCCATCATCACACATGTTGTCGCAAAAGTGAGGGAAAAAAACAAAAAATGGAGAGGGGGGAAGAGAATAAGAAGGAGATGGGCGATGGTGGTTGATGTGGTTGTGTGGGAGAAGAAGAGAGAATAGTGGAATGATGATGGACGAGCGATGATTGGAGAATTAGGAGGTTGTTGCGATGGCTAAGACAATATCAACCACCATTATAGCCTCATCTTCTCTATCTCTTGTCGTCATCAATCGTTTCTCACTGTCCCTCTCAATCGATCGTACCCCTTCATCGCTACCCCCTTTCATACTGTTGTTGTTATTCTTGAGAAGAGAGGGTGAGAAAAAGAAGGAAAAAAATGTTGATTTAACTGGTGGTGTGGGTTAACAGATAAAAAAAAATGGTTTGATAAGAGCCCGGAGGAGAGGGAGTAGAACCTGTGGTGTTAAAAACTCGTTGCCTGCAACATATAAAGAGGAAATCATATTGATGGAATTGTAACAATGGACTAAGACTTAAAAGGCCCCAGCTAAGCCCAAAATGCATTAAACTTTGGGCCCAGAATCGGGATTTCTTGCTCAATTAAGTGTCTTTTTTATTTTGATGGCTATTCAACAAATTCAAATTGCTTGTTTTGTACTAAAATTAGAAGAAAAATATTAATAATAAAAAAATAAACAACCCTTAGGCCAACGTGAAATTAGTTGATGACTAATATAAACCAATATTTTTTTTGCCAAACACAAAGATTTTTATTGAAGATAAAAAATGAAACAAATTACAAAAGAAAACATTCTTATAGCAAGGAATGATGCCAAAACATCGTGAAAGTGTTAAAAAAACAAGTCTCTAAAGAGATTACAAGCCGAATCTATCATTCACAACAATTTCCAAATATCAATAAAGATAGATTACTTTGACCCGTTCAGCCCTTCAAAAATCCTCATATTTCTCTCTTTCCCTTCGTATAAAACCATGAGTAATACTAGCTAGCTACACTCTCCTTGCACCTTTTTCATTTCATAAATAAAAGGAAAAAAAAAATCTTGATTCTCTCCTTAATCTAAATTTAGTGATTTGTTACCAATTTAATAGTTTCCATCATCATCATCAAAGTCCATTTTCGAGATTTTTGGGGTTGGCTACATGGATTTTGGTTCTCCAAGCAATGCAATCTTCCCACATATCCTCGCCTAATTCACGCTCAATGATATTTTCATTCACAGCCTTCATCCAATTTTTCAACGGTCGTCCCCCTCCGTCTACACCCTCCATAATCAATTAAAATTTAATGGTTTCCATAATCAATTAAAATGATTTCTTTTGACTAATCAGATTTACTTTTTATATAAACACCAAATTTAGAGTACACATTCCATTCAAAGAATTACCATATTGGAAAGTTTTGTGGAATTCTTATCTATCCTCTTTTGGGCCAGATCCACTGGCCCAGGCCCACCAAATTTGAAGTCTATAAATACCGCCTCAGCCTTCAGGCAAAAGACAGACATTCGCGACATTGGATTTTTTTTTTTTTTGTTCATCTCAGCTTTCACTTTGAGTGTTTTGGTGGAAGAAGTTTGACATTTTTAATGGATCAGATTGATGATGATGAAGAAGATGATGGAAATTCTTCTGGTATATTCTCTCATCTCTGGTAGGGTTTTTTTTTTTTTTGGGATGAATTCATTATAATATTATTGGGGACGACTCGTAGCTCGATGAGGTAAGTTTTGTCGCTCAAAATTAACTTGGTGTGGCTATAAATTTACTATCATCGCTCCATTACAAAAAATAGCTAACTATTTAATGCGACGCACTGTTTTGTCGCTTAAAAAATCTCTTACGCGATGAACTTGAACCCTAATCGCATAAACAATGTGTGACAAAGTGTCGTTACTTAAAACTAAATATTTTGTCACTCTAAAATACTCAGGACTACGTGTCGATTACTTTGAATGACCAACTTGAACATCCTTAGGCGACAAAATTTTTCGTCGCCTAAATAGATCTTATGCGACGAACTTGGAGCTTCCATTGCATAAATAATGTGCGACAAAGTATCATTGCTTAAAGCCAAATACTTTGTTGCTCTAAAATACCTAGGGTTATGTGCTAACTATTTTGAATGACCAACTTGAACATTCTAGGCGATAAACTTTTCTGGTGCATTTGCGATGGGAGGGGTTAAAGGAATTTTTTTTTATTTTTATTTTTATTTTTTTATTTTATAACTTTTATTGGTGGACTACAACTTATGCATGCATGCTTCTTTATCTGGTAGATGGTTTATCAGTTCCTAATTGACTCGTTCCTCTGAAGCTATAGCACTAATCTCAACCCTCTTACAATGGATTTTGATCTTGAGGGTTTGAGTACATGAAGTCATGCTCATACAACTTTTTTTCTTTCTTAAATTGTTATTTTTGGCAACATTTTGTGGTCATAGTGGAGAGTTTAATTACCACATATATTAGGTCTCTGGTTCTTCCCTTCAATTGGTAGTCAGATCATTCATAGTGGGTTATATTGTTCTTCACTGAAACCTACCATAGACTGATCACTTGGTGAAAACATTTTAGTGGCGAACTGCATCTTTCGAAAAGCTGTTAGCTATATTAAGTTTGCCGAGCTACTGGTGTCAATAATACCCTTTAGATTTCTCCTTTAGCTATCATAACTGAAATCACTAAAACATCATTGTGTGGGAAATCAACCCATCAACATATTCGTCCGAGAAGGTTAGGGCCATTTTCATTGTTTTCAAGAAAAATTTAGCTAATCATTGTTAATTACACATATATTAGGTCTCTATTTCAAAAGTTTTTAAGTTAGGCATCGCTATGTACACATTCAAATACTCGATCTCTATATAAAAAAACATTGAGATTCATTATTCATGTGCAGTGTTAACTTACAGAGCCGGATGTCTGGACGTTCTCTCTCAGGCACGAAGGCACATATGAGCAAGTAGGGCAAGCCCCACTGACTCTTTTGAAAAACATAATTAAAAAAATATTGGTGCCCATTATTTTTTCAAAATTAATTAATTAATTTTTGCGCCTAACTTTAAATACAATTTTGATTTGCATCTCCCCCCCCTCCCCCATATCTTCTTTACCAAACCCTTCTCATCAAACCCCTCAACAATTCAACTGTTCAAATCCCCCAAATCTCTCCAATAATTTGTCATAATTCACAACTTATCACTTCTTCGGGAAAAAGAGCTTTAGAAGTACAGTGATATTCACTGTGTTCGTCTTCACAAGATGAGAAATCGTTTCTACTACTCCCTCATCGCTCAGACATAGAAATCTTGTGTTCTTGGTAAACCCTCAAATTTCACTTTTTTGGCGTCGGTGATCAGAGTATTTGTAGCAGTCATTCGGTTCCTCTTCTGCTTTGTGTCCACCATCTCAGCGAGCTTCACATTAAACGTAGTTCCAAC
Organism: Berberis thunbergii; assembly: GCA_003290165.1. Taxonomy (NCBI): domain Eukaryota; kingdom Viridiplantae; phylum Streptophyta; class Magnoliopsida; order Ranunculales; family Berberidaceae; genus Berberis; species Berberis thunbergii. The sequence continues at coordinate 78,026 of QNQO01001639.1, forward strand.
TTTCAGGAAGGCAATGATCTACCACCTTCAACCAAACATAATGATGACCATAATTTATCAGATCAAATCTCAAAGAAAAGTCATGTAGAAGTTGACCTATCAAATCTTCTAATAGATCCTAGCTTAATACTTTGTATTTTCAATTACCATCCGAATGATCTAAAGGTTGTTAGAAGAGTTTATTTGCAAAAGGGTCATTGTCAACCGATGAACTACACATTTTTATGAAAAAATAGGAAGTGCACTACGACCTTTTAATGTAGCTTGGTTTACTGAGTATAAGAGTTGGCTACAGTATAGCATAGCAAATGATGTCGCATTTTGTCTCCATTGCTATCTTTTAGAATTATCGGGAAACAAAGGGATGGTGATTATCTTGTTGTTGAAGTAATTGAAAAAAAAATCTTGAAACTTATGTAGGAAAACCTAATAGTTTGCACTCTCATGCCTATATGAAGAGTCGAAGTTTAATGAATCAATCCAATCATTTTATTCCCAAGCAATCTAATCGGCTTCAGTTGATTGTAATCGGTGTTTTGCATAATTATTCATATATTGTTTAAATTAAAAATATTATGTCAAAGTAATTAATTATTATATTATTTTTAATTAATTATGACTCATCACTCTACCCCCTTCAATAAAAATCCTGACTCCGTCACTGATCTCTCTGATGACCCTTCAATGATAAACCACCCTGAGTAGTACGGAAACTTGAGTGAAATCCTCGGCTAGCAGAAGCTCCGCCACCAATATCTACCAATTGCCTGACGTGGTCGCGACAAGGCATCCCCTGTCCTCAACAAGAAAAAAATAGAGGCTTAGAATAAGAAGATGATGGAAGGACTTCCATATGTGAGATGAGATGCAATGATATTGTAACTGATTTGAAGCTCTTGTTTAGCTATATACTCTGTGTAGTAAAAACAAATGTTGACAGACAAATTAAAATGATCAATATATATATATATATATATATATATATATAGTATAGTTTACTTTGATCCTAGCTTGTTGTAAATATTGCATGGTAATTCCTTAACATCTCTACTTATGCTAGTAATCGAAGGCATGCATGCATTCGCACACTAACCATTGATCTGTTCATTGATTCTGTAGGGACTCTTTGTTCTAACCATTGTGATAACAAGAACGTATGGGGCAATCATCTTCCTCCAGATCCCGTTGCAAGACAAAATCTTGCAAGGTCGTTGATAGAGTTGTCTGATTCAGTGGACACCTGTTGCTCTTCCGTTTGGACACACAGCTTTCTTCGTACTCACTAACTCTCCACACGTGACCTCATGCGAGGCATACGAGCCGCCTCCTAGGTTGCCAACACTAAGTGATCAGTCTCCCCAGCAATACCCAACGCTTCCCCATTCCCCTGCTTTTCGTGCCGTTTCAGCGGGTAAAGTTGGTAACTCGATGTTGGAGTCAGCTCGTCCATCTCAATAGGATAAAGGCAAAGGTATTGTTGGGCCTTCACCTGTCAAGGGGCCCAAGTATTTTTCGGAACATAATTTGGCCAAGTCTAATGATCAATAGACATTTGGCAATTATTGGAGGGTTTTAGAAGCGGTGGAAGAAGATGTCTTCAACTTGGACCCCCTTTTGACCAAGATGTCTATGCAGGCCCACAGGGATCGAAAGCTAGCTAAAAAAGCACAGCGTGACAAAGCCACTGAATGGGCCAATTTTTCAGTTTTTTCCACCAGATCTAGGTTCATGCTTAAAAAGAGATCCACCAAATCCAGCTCAACCAACAAAGCAGGGCAGGTAGAACTTAAATGATGTAGTGCCCCTGCTGGGCTGACAAGGGGAGAGTCTTCCAACCAGACCCGGGAGTGTTTGGTATTTCTCCCTTACCCACCAGGCTTCAAGCCACTAGCAGAACAATGTGTTGAAGTCCATGGTTTGTCTACAAAACTATGTGTTTCTCATTTGGAGAGTTTCTTATCTACACCAGACCACGTAGGCGCTCCCCCAGGCTTCGAGGTCCCACAGACGAAAAATCTTGGGTTTCTACTCCCTAGCGAATAAACTTCTGGCAAGTCTCTAGGGTTTGTTTCTAGGGTCAATGACAGCGTGGAGCCTTCTGTTTTTTACTGTCTTTCGACTCAGGAAGAAGCATCAGATCGTCTTTCAAAGAAATTGGCTTGACAATGGGAGTGGACCTCAGTCAGGATGAAACAAGGGCTTTAGATATGGTTCAAGCTGCAGTGCAGGGTACAGTTTCTGACAAAGCAATGGACAAGTGCAACAACCCCGGGGTTGAAGGTCTTTCATGAACCTCAAAATTCTTTTGTGGAACTGTAGGGGGCTCGGGAATACTGAGAGGCAAAGGAGTTGTCGTAGATTAATTTCAGAGAATCGTCCAGACCTTGTTTTCGTTCAGGAAACGAAATTGGAAAGATGCTCTAGAGAATTTATCAAAAAATTGTGGGGTGATAGCTATTTTGATTGGGCTATGGTGGGAATCCATTGGCAGTTCGGAAGGCCTTTTAACTATTTGGGATGTTGATATTTTGCAGACGAGGGAAGTGTTGAAAGGAGATTTTTCACTTTCTATTCAATTTCAAATGATCTCGGATAACTCATTTTGGTCAGGGACTAACATTTATGGTCCATGTGATCCTTCGCTAAGAGAACACTTCTGGGAAGAACTATATGACATTGCTGGTTGGGTGCAATCGCCATGGGTGTTAGCGAGAGACTTCAATGTTGTTCGTCATATGAATGAAAAAAAGGATGCAGGATGAGATCCATGAGCATGCAGAAATTCAATCAGTTCAAGGGTGCAGCAAGTTCTGACCATCACGCGATTTTGCTTGCGAACTCGTCTGCTGGTGGTTGTACTCACTTTTTTCATTTGATAATGGTTGGTTTGATCACCCTACCCTGGCAGAGGAGATGGAAGCTTGGTGGAACAACTCAGTAGTCTCTGGCTACCCTGGCTACTGTTTATGGTTGAAGCTTAAGGCACTAAGATGCAACCTTAAAAGTTGGAGGATTAAAGTTTGGGGTAAGACAAATTTAAGTATTTAAAATATTTCTGCCTTAATTGCTAACATTGATGTTGATGAAGAGATCAGAGACCTGACTGTTGAGGAGAGGTCTTGTAGAGTGCAACTACATCAGGAGTGGGTAACATTAACCAAAAGAGATGAGGAGTTTTGGAGGATTAGATCAAGAGTCAACTGGGTTTGTCATATGGATCAAGGGTCCAAATTCTTTCATAACTTGGCTAACAGACACAGACTGTTTAAATCCATTGAAGCTCTTAGCATGGGTCAGGAGTTGGTAGTGGATAAAGTCAGTATTAGAGAACTCTTGATATCTCACTTCAAGGAGTTGTTCTTTGAAAAGGAGGAGTGACGACCTTTCTTTTCGGGGATTACCTTCAAGTCTATCTCCCAGTCTACGGCTACCGCTTTGGTAGATAATTTTTCGGAAATGGAAATTAGAGCGGCAATGGAAGATTTAAAATCTGAAGTTTCTCCAGGTCTTGATGGTTTCTCAGTGGTGTTCTATTTGAAAATGTGGGAGGTAATCAAAATTGATTTTAACTCGAGAAATATTCATGATTGGCGGTTGAATACCACTATCATCTCGCTTATTCCTAAATGTGCGGGAATGTGGACAGTCAAAGATTTTAGACCTATCAATATTTTGAATGAGGCCTATAAGATCATTGCCAGGGTGTTGGCTAACAGATTGAAAGTAGTTCTTCATTCAGTCATTTCTCCTTTTCAAAGTGCAACAGTCAGTGGAAGACAGGTGGTTGATAGCCCTCTGATTGCCAATGAAATTATTGATTCTAGGAAAAAACAAGGTGTTTCAGGGCTCGTTATCAAATTAGATTTCTCCAAAGCCTTTGACATCGTCTCTTGGAGATACTTGGATTTGGTAATGGCTCGCATGGAGTTTGACTCCAAATGGATTCATTGTCTTCACACTTGCAGATCTACAACTAATTTCTCTTTGAAGATTAATGGTCAGCTGCACGGGTTTTTCAATAGCTCGAAAGGCTTGCGCCAAGGCGATCCCCTATCTCCTCTTCTATTTACTATAGCAGTAGAAGGTCTAACACAAATGATTCTTAAAGCGGTTGATGCTGGCATAGTGAGAGCGTTTTTTGTCGCGGAGGGTAGTCCTCCTGTTTCTATTCTCCAGTATGCGGATGATACTATCCTCTTTTGTGACGCTTCCGCTTCTCAGGTTCTTGCTCTTAAAAGAATTATGCTTTGGTTTGAAGTTATTTTAAGTCTGAAAATCAACTTTCACAAATCAAGGGTGTTGCCTATTGGAGAAGTCCCTCATCTGCACCAGTTGGCGGGTTAATTGGGCTGTTCAGCGGGTCATCTTCCAGTTAAGTACTTAGGCATGCCTTTGGGTGCTAGTTTTAAAAGTAAAGTTGTGTGGGATGAGACGATAGAAATGATGGAATCGAAACTAGCGTTTTGAAAACGCAAATTTTTCTCTAAAGTAGGCAGATTAGCTTTTGTACAATCCACATTAGCTTCTATCCCGGTGTTCATTTTGTCTCTTGTCAATGTTCCCTGTTCAATAGCAGCCAAGATGAAACAGATCATGCGCGATTTCCTTTGGGGTTCTACTCAAAACTCTAGAAAGATGCATTTAATGGGCTGGGAGAAAATTTGTTGTCCTAAATCTCGAGGTGGTTTAGGCATTCGTCATGTGTTCACATTCAATATTGCATTACTTTCTAAGTGGCTTTGGCGATTTGCAGAAGAAAATGACAATTTATGGAGATCTCTCATTATGGATAAATATGGTCGCAATAGATGGGTTTGGGAAAAGAGAACTAAGTACACTTCCTACGGATGCTCTTTGTGGAAGTCCATCTCCCGGTGCGCAAGTGGCTTCTACCCTCACACCTCTCTCCAATGTGGAAATGGTGATCTCATCTCTTTCTGCCATGATTTTTTGTGTAGTAACCAATCTTTGAAGGATCTGTTTCTAATGTTGTTTATCATTAACAACAATCAATATGGGAGTGTGAGCAATTTTTGGTCTAACGACAATTCTTGAGATCTTTCATTTCGAAGACCCTTAAATACTGAGGAGCTAGAAGAGTTCACTAATCTAATGCATCTGTTGGATAGACAGATGCTCTCAGAGGGATCTGACAGTTTGGTGTGGAAGGGTAAACGTGTGGGCTTCTCGGTGAAAGAATTTTCGGATATGTTGGCTGCATCTCATTATGAGACCCACTCCAACCCCTTAATTTCCTCTCACAAAAATCTGGTATGGGTGAAAAACTTTTTTCCTCGGATAAATTTCTTTAGTTGGTCAGTGTTGCATGAGAAGATCTTGACTAAAGATAGGTTAATGAAAAGAGGAATCCACACAAGGAGTCTTTGTGTGCTTTGCAATGAAATTGAGGCTGGACCATTTGATGCTTCACTGCAGTTTCTCCAAATCCATTTGGAGCAGTTTCTTGTTAGAATTTGGTTTGAGTTTGATGTTTTAAGGCTCCATTTTAGATTGGTTAAGTTGGTGGTCTCAAGCTAATCATTCCCTTCGGGGGAGTGGTTATAGCGTAGGGTCCCTCACGTTCTCATGTGGTGCGTGTGGAAAGAAAGAAATAGAAAGGTATTTGAAGGACTCAACAGATCAAAACACTCTATCTTTATTGAGATTAGAGAATTGCTGTGGAGGATGTGTTCGGCTTGTAATTTGTTTAGGAATTTAGGTTTTGACACTTTCATGGTGTCTTGGCATTTCTTAATATAATAATGTTTCTCTTTATTTTATGTTTCATTTTCTTTCATTAATAAACATCTTCGTGTTTAACCAAAAAAAATAATAACAAGAACCACAAAAGCTATCTTAGATAAAATTAGAAAATGAAAAAAATTGTAGAAGAGGCTGAACCAAGCTATAGGTATAGTAGTTTTGATTTTGGAAGAACATGACCTCAAAACCATCAGATGAATAGAAACTCTAGAAGAATTTGAGAAAGGATTTGATGAATCTGAAACCAATGATCCAATTAAGTCGACTAAATTATATCATTGGGAAATTTCTTGATTGGGGAAAAGTCCCTGCTAACAATGAAGTCTCAAACACAAGCAAAATGACCACTGAAAATAATAACGTTAGAAATTTAGTTCTTACCAATAATACTTCAACAAATTAAAAAAAGTTTGGTTACGTACATATGGTCGATCTCTAATGCGCGTATAAAGTTCTTAGAAAGCGAGAGACTCATTAAATGATTGATTAATGTCATTTATCATCGATAAATGAAATTAGAGAAATAGTAAATTGAAAATATATCCATTGAATGCTAGCATCAACCTAGCTTCCATACAAGCATCAAATAAACAATTGCATTCTATTTGAATAATCTTCATCAATTACCTGGATGATGATTGTCCGTCTCCTCTTGTCGCAGCTCTGCTTAAAATTGTGCAAGCAGTTTCGTAGCTCCGCCGTCTTCAGGATAAAACAGCCCAGAATCTTTTCTGTCTCGTTCAAAAATTACACAATAGATGAACGGTATACAAATCACCCTTAATCTCCTTATTTGCTCGGAATCACCAGAAAATAAATCAGCAACAAACAAGAAGCATAAACAGAGACTCTGATTTAAAAAAACTGTAACTAAGAAGCATAAACAGAGACTCTGATTTAAAAAACTGTAAGTAAGAAGCATAAACTCGAAGACTCTTTGCAAGAAGCAGAAACTCGAAGACTCTTTGCAAGAAGCAGAAACTCGAAATTTGCAAGAAGCAGAAAATCGAAAATTGTTTGCAAGAACTCTGTGTTTCTCTGTAAGAAGCATAAACTGTAAGCTAGAACTCTGGGTTTCTCTTTTGTTTTTGTTTTACTCAAAACTCAATATCGAATGGTATTTATAGAGCGAAATTTGTACATTCGAAATCGAAATACAAGCTATGTTCATTGGCAAGATCAAATCATGGAGAAGAAATGGCGGCAGGTAAACACACATTTGTTTTTATTTTTTAAAAAGCCAAATTTGCAACACTTGCGACTTGAGATTTTTTGAAATTCTTGTTCTGGGTTGTGTAGTATTACCTCATCCAATATGTAGGTTCTTTGTAAGTGCTGCTATCATCACTGGGCTGGTCTGAGTGCCATCGCCCACTGTTGAAATTTTATTCTTCTTTGGTGTCATCTCTCTTCCTATTATAGGGAGCACAAAGCCTAGCACAATTTGCAAACTCCCCCTTTGCAGCATTTTATGTGCTGAGCTGAATAAGGTACCTTGCGTTTTGATCTTTTTTGCGATTTCTAGCTCCTGTGCATTCTCCTTGCTTTGTTTCAGCTTCAGATTAGTTTCCTTCTCCTCAATTACAATTGCAAACTCCTCATCACCATGCAAGTCATCTTGACTTACTTCATCAGCCATTGCCTATTCTCCATGTATAAGTTCTAATATATTATCAGTAGGATTGCTCATTGGCTTGTTTATCTCTCATATTGACTACTCTACTCCGCCGGTTGCGTAGGTTTCTTAGGCTTGAACGAGTGTTTTTCCGATGCCACAGTCCAGCCCTCATTACTTTCACCGGGTCCTTCTTGCTTCTTACCCTTTTCTTTCCAAACTTGAGTAATTGGTTGTCTAGGTTCTTTACATTGACTTCTCTTACATATTGAGCACTCCATTAGGCACAAGTCATATCACGCGGATGATTCAAGGGTTGATTGGTGCGTATGAAATAGTAAAATTATGACAGGTGCATCAAGAAATTAGTATTGTAGCAAACCATCTTGCAAGTCTACTTCCCATCTTGGAGATCGTTGAGCTAGATATAATTTTTTTGTAAATTAGAAATCATGCTTAAAATATGCAGAGTTAATTTGATAGATTCAACAAATTCACATTTGCTTGCTTTCTACTGAAATTTAGAAAATAATAGGCCAACGTGAAATTGGTTGATGGATGCTCATATAAAATCATGAGGAATGCTAGCTACATTCTTCGTGTTTTTTTTTTTTTTAATTAAATCTCATAAATAAAAGGAAAAAGTACCGTTGATTCTCTTCTCAATCTAAACTTGGTATTTATTTTAAAATAAATCTCATATTTGCGCTCCTTTATTGATTATGGATCCACTAAATAGGCAATAAAACTACTGCATATTGATTTTGCTTCTTCATTATTCGTAAAATAAAGAAATAAGGATAATATTCCTACACCCTTTTTATTAATATTTTTGTTTGATAATACATTTTTTTTCTTCTAAAAATTGGAGTACCCCAAGTATACAATTGACTCGAGTGATCTTCTCGCAACCAAATAATGAGTTTGAAATGTAATATTTTAGTTTTTATTTTGAACCCACTCGTAGCAACCGAAAACACTTCCGAATCTGATTGAAGGGGATAATTGATTTCAAGGGATTGAAATAAAAAAAATAAAAAAAAATTAATAATAATAACAAAAACCCTAATAATGAAGAAAAAAATTGCATTTAACGCTTTATTGCCTATTTAATTATTTCCATAATCAATAAAATGTGTCAAATAGGTTCATATGATATTTTTATTTATTTATTTATTATTACAATTATTTTTATTTTATTTTTATGTAAACACCATTTTTGGAGGACACATTCCATTCAAAGAAGGGATAAACTGCTACTGTTTTGGAAAGTTTTGTTGGAATTTTTATCAACCCTGTTTTGGGCCTATAAATACTGGCCCAGGCCCACCAAATTTGAAGTCAATAAATACCGCCCTCAGCTAGGGGACAGACATTCACTTGGAATTTTTTTTTTGTTCTTCTCAGTTTTCTCTTTGGGTTTTTTGGTGGAAGAAGTTTGACATTTTCATGGATCAGGCTGTTGATGAAGAAGAAGATGATGGAAATTCATCGGTATATTACATCTCTCTCGCTTTTTTTTTTTTTTTTTTTTTTGGTATGATGATGAATCCATTCGACTTATTGGTGGACTATGTATGCATGCTTCTTTATTTGGTCGATGGATTATTAGTTCCTAATCGACTCGTTCCCTTGAAGCTATAGCACTAATTAATCTCAACCCCCATTTTGTTTCATTTATAATAGATGAGTAAGTCTAGTCAGCCTTATTTGCTAGAATATTTTTTTTTTTGTGTTTTTACACTTTTTACCTCATTTTCTTTAAAACACAATCACAAACACTATCTATAGAAATAGTAGAAGTGTAAAAAAAACTCAAAAAATGCTAGCAAACAAAACTGGCTAGAATTGTTGACAATGGATTTTGATCTTGAGGGTTTGAATGCATAAAACCATACAATTTAAATTTATTTTTTTTAAATTGTGACTTTGGAGTTTGCGGCTTATATTTGTGTATGTTTCGTATGGCTTGCCCCTCGAACAATGATATTGTCCTCAATTTCCACCTCCCGAGTATGAAGTATTTACTAATGGAGTTCAACTTTTCAACTGCTCCCAAAAAACCTCTTCACTTATTGAGACGTATCTAATCACTTATATTTCTCACAAAATGTTGGTCACTACTCGATGTGAAACTATGTTGAGCCAACATCTCCCAACATATATGTCATATTGTATTGTATTCAATTTTGGTTTTTTTTTCTTGACTTCGTTAGAAGAGAGGTTAATGGGGGGTTCTGGAAGGATTTCGAGATTTTATTAGTAATCATTTCTATTAATTATTTCTTATTTTCAAGAAAAGTTATTAAATTTTCAAAACTGTTTATAACTTTGATAATATATTTCTCCAATTACAGTGTGAAATTATGCTGCAACTCATATATAGATCATATTTCTGGTGACAAAATCTCTTGTACAGAACATAAACCTATAATCTTTCTTTTCAGTTGATTGCTTGGATTGCCAAGAACAAGAATTGCCGGCTTATTTGATGTGGGGTGTCGTCCAGTTCCTTTCCTGGCAGGTAATTAAGAAACACTAATTTTTCATTACATGAAATATGCACATGAAACACTGAAATTCATTATTCATATGCAGAGTGAAAATAGAGAGCTGGAGGTCTGGACGATATCTCTGATCCCTCCTGCAGTATAAAGAGTTGAGAAAAATACCGAGACTGACGATATGAACGAAAATACCGACTTACGTGAAAAAAAAAACCAGAGCAATCAAAACGTGCACACATATTCAATGAGAAACCACCCTGGCATTGCACGGAAACTTGAGTGAAATCAATGTCTACTAAATGTCTGATCACGTCGTCATGAAAAAAGGATTGTCTCACTAGAACGCATCCCTGTATTGTTTTCGGTTTTCTTGCATTTCAAAGAAAATCCTTAGAAACTGACATACCCAAGTGCTTTCAAAGAGATACATTCTACTGCCGCAATTTGGCCAAAACCTGTACACAGAGCAGAAAAGGAGAATCAATAATAACATCTATTCAATCTTCATTTAGTAGACCCTTACTGAGTTTGTGTAATTGCAATTTAAATCAAACCTGAATCTGAACCCCGCAAGTTCCCAGGTCACTCATGTCTTCTATAGGGAGAAAGATCCCGTCTTTATGTTGAGTTTATGAAGGAACTTCTCTGCCGCTTTCTGTAATCCAGTTCTAGATATCATGACACTGGCCATACATAAAATTCAAGACTGAATGAAATTTCATATAGTGAAGTATTCATTTAATGCCACCGCAACTAATGAGTATTAGGTACCTTGGTTTATTTCAAAAATGGTGGAAAGTGTGAAAACCTCCAATCATGGTACACAAGGAGAAACTTCAGTTTCCATTCACCAGTTCCCTAGAAGTGAGGTAGTCGATCATGAAGTTATGTAGTAGAAATAGACTGATTAGCACCAAACAATAGAACGAATACAACACAAAAATATGCACCATAGTGATTGTGTTATAATCAGTTTAAGGAATATATGAAGTTCTTTGCAGTTTTAGGAAGAATGTGAAAAATCCATTACCATGTAATATTTTTTTGACACTTGAGCATATATGGCTAATAACATGTAACAAAAGAGGATAAATGAGACTGAAAAAGAAAACAAAAAGGATCAAAATAGCAAAGATGAAATTAAACTAGTTAACTACTTAACCTATTAGTTCCCGTTAGAATCATCAAGTACTTGATAAGAGATCGAGATCAACAGATTATTGGCTTCTTCTACCAAATCTAACTCAAAAAAGGGTGGACTGTGGATGCCTTGGTAAATAGATACAAAATGGTTGTAATGCATGTTATTGATGAAATTGTAATGGAACTGAAATACCTATAGTGGCTAGGCTTTTCAAAATTTAGACGGCAACTGGAATTTAATGATAGTAAGTAACTATGTTTCAACTAATCGACTAACTATTACCTTTTACAGCATTCATACAACCAAAGAAATGAAGTCAGATACCGCAGTTTGAACTAGCTAATTGATATAAGGCTTAAAAAATCCTTGTTTGTAATAATAGGGACAGTCGCATCTGATAACGTAACAGCAGAAAAAATGTTGTTAGATACCGTTGTTTGAAATATCGACAAACTAATACTTCTTTACTTTCCCTGTACCAACACAATTTGACACTGTCGGATACCGTTGTTTTGACCTAGTCGACAAACTAGTACTTTTTACCTAGCTTTAACACTGATACAAAGAATGAGCTTATAACCGATTACATTTCAATAAAAATTCAAGTTTTTATTTATAATTTTTTTCAAAACAATTAGACATGCTGCTCAAGGGGAAAATGTATTTCAGGCACTTGCTTCTTATACTAGCTACTGCTATTATTCACTTTCACCATTAATCAGTTAAGGGAAAGCGATATAACTATAATTATTTCTATTGTCTAGCGGTTGAGTTATGATAACTAGAACAGCATAGTTCTTTGAGAGAATATAAAGCCATTTACGTGCACATACAATAAACCTTTCCCCTAAATTCAAGGACTATCAAATTGGTAAAACGACACTGATGAATCCAAATTATTCACCATTTTAGGATCATATCTATTTCCCCTTTAGATTATAGGTCATCTTACGCGCCAAAAACAATACAAAATACAAGACTGATAAATTGTAAATTTTGATATGGAACTAGCATTCATTTGAAATCTTGACATTTACAAATCCTAGTTAATTTGACTAACTACACACACATTTACAAATTCTGAAATTTTTCCTAAAAAACTGAGCTTGCAAACTATTTTACCTATTTTACATAAAACCCGGTCAATATTTTAATTTGTAAAAAACATTCTCTAATTCAAGAAGTGTTGTTTATAATAAAAAAAATTTGCAGTTTATTTTTCTTTCTGATTTTAACTTTGGAAAAAAAATGAAAAATGTTGAACTTGCCTTAATCTGTGTTTTATTTATTTATTTAAATATCAAAACTAGGGATCATCGTTTTCTTAGTATCCATTACCATGAACTCCATCAAAGGGTTGGTTGCTTTAACTCAATCTGTTGATAACAAGGTACTTTGTGGATTAGTCAAAACCAAATAGAAAACTTGTGAATTAGGAGAAAATAAGCAACAAGTTACATGAAAATAAATAAGTCCAGTGACTAGATTACCCATAAACTGTAAATCTTTCAAACAGAGATGATTCACATCAATGCACTAATCAGTGATTTTTTTTTTCTTGAAGACATCAATCACTGTAAATTATACCATTTTAGTGAACCCTAACATACAACCATCATTTCATTAGAAAAACATCCAAAACAAAAATAAAAATGGTGACACAAAAGTAGAATAAACCTAGCTAATTAGGTTTTACATTGCTAGGTTCCTTGATATCAGATTGAGGCATCTGAGAAGGGAAGGAAGTGCCTAGGCAAAAAGTTGGCTCGGGTGGTGGAAGGGAAGACGGTCCTGATCCATCATTTGGAGGGGCTATTTTGGGGATGAACTTAAATGGCATGGCCAAATCCTTCCTCGCGTTGTAATGACCCCTTACCCCCTTATTAGATGGTGCTGGTATTGTTGACGAAGCAAAAGGCCTATCAACATTACTACCACCACTAGCACATGACCACCACCTTCACCGCCACTAGCACTAGCACTACCACCATCACCATCACCATCACCATCACCATCACCATCACCACTACCCACCTCAGCCCAGACAGCACCAATAATGGCTAGGAAAAGCCCAAAGTCGTTCCTGGGATTCCTCCATGTCAAGGTTCTCTTTTTTTGTTTTCCCTCGACGCTCAACCCAGTTCTTCTTGGCAAAAACCCACGAGGCAAGAGCCTCCAACTCTTCTGCGATCCAGTAGGAACTAGGTTCTTAATTTCATTCATAGCTCTATCAACTCCTTTGTTCTATGTAACAAACTAGCTAAATCTTCTAGCTCTATTGGTGGTGAAAGTGAAATTGATGAATATCCTTGAAGGTTTTGCAGGTCCTCTCTAGGCCAATTTATTTACTTGAAAAAGAGTCAGTTTTGCTTTATTTTCGAGACTTGTGTGACACTTGGTGAATCTGCATTGATATCAAACTTGTTTTTTACTAGAGGCATAGAAAACTGGCCAAGAAGAGAGCACCAAATGTACCATTTTTGTTACAAAAAGTTTGTAATTATTTGTTGAAATTTTTCTCAACATATCGACTCATTCACTTTCTGTAAAAATAAATGATATTGAACCGTTTCACTTTGAATAATTTTCTATCTCATTGGTTTCAAACTTTCTGGTCTAGCCCTGCTTGCTCATAAACGTGACCTTCCATTGAAAGTTTCAGTACTAGTGTTCAAATATCGCGATATGTCACAATTACATGAGATGTAATGTGATGGTTGTGAGCAATGTTCAAAGATTGTTATAGTTTCAGGATAAAATTGAGATGTTTCAAGATTTAGGATACAAATCGCGGCATGTAATTTGAGAGGATTATGGTGAGATTTTGGCGCAGTGTGGGGATTCCTTCCATGTGTTTTAAGGTAATGGTGGGGAGTAATAATTCCTGTTTGTGTTTTTTGCCATTTCCTGTTTTGGGATGTAGATTAAACCAGATGCCATTTGGCGAAGGGGGTGAATGGATCGTTTAGGTGAATGTGGGTTTCAGACCACATTGGTAGTGAAATGTACAATTAAGTTTTACAAACAAAACTTTGAAGCCTCATTTGGTTCACTGATGTTATATAATTAACTTTGATGCATCTAAAAATTGTTTTTCTGTGAGTTTGACCAGCAAAACAATTGTTTTTTTTTGGAAAGCAAAACAATTGTTAGATTGTCAAGAATCATCTTTTTGGTGGTCGAAGGCACTCCGATGCTTAAGTCAGTAACTCTGTTAGAATAATGAATATAAATCTGAATAAAATTCAATTAAAGTTGCATACATTTGTCGAATGTTTCTTTACCTTTTATAATGGTCGTAGTTAACTCTCTGCGTGACTTAAGCATGTAATGCAAAGCGGAATGAGATGTTTTTATAACAGTCTCCTCCTTAATGGAGATGCATAGGTTCCTCCACGGCTCTTTCTTGGTACAAAGTTCTTCTTCTTAATGAGATAACGTGTGACGGACTTGAATTTGAGTTTTGATTCGCTCGGGCTTGGATTCGAATCTTGTTTACGCCTCCTTAAAGGTGGACCTAGTTCGGGCTTTTATAATTGTCGTCAATCATTATGGGCTTTACGAGCTGGCCCAATGGATTGAGTGTTGTATTCTCATGATGGAACTTTATACCACGTGTACAACTGTGATAATCAGTCTATTTTGATTTATCATCAAACTTAGTACACAATTAACATATATACCTAATAAATCTCAAAAAAATATATAATTTAGGACTCATCTGAAACAACCACATGCCCTTGAAACCCATACATTTTATTCAAAACAACTCAATAAGTATTAAAACACTTTTAACTGATGAGATGAGTCCCGTATTAACCAAATCGAAAAATTAATGCTTTTTTAGCTTGTTTGAACTAATTAATCTACTAAAAAATTCATTGTCGTTTTTGTGCTCGGGATCCCGTTGCATTATTATTATTTGCATGTTATATTTGGAGTCGAGTTCCCATTTAAACATGGTAATGTGACACGAGTAAATGGAATTTTACTATAAGTCACGCAACTGACATTTGAGTTGAGATTCTATCACTTGAAACCTCAAAATTTGAAATTTCACGTCATTTTAGTATTACACAGAGGACCCCTTGACGTTAATAACTCACCAAATGTCTAGGAGGGTGTTCGTTTTTGCTTTTGGATAGAGTTATAAGTTTTAATAAGAAGTATGACATCTTATTTAGAGTGTTTGTTTTTAGTTTTGATTAGAAATTGAAGTTTTAATTGGAGTAAGCACTCCCATGGTACTGATCACTTAGCATTATAAGTGCTTAATGAAAATTCATTCATATAATAACCTCATAATGATTGCTAGTATTCATCTACTCCACTAACCATCCCCTCTTCTTTATCATGCAAGCAATGCCGCCACCAGCCTCCTTGGCCTCCCCTAGCTCCTATTCCTATTTCTCTTCGTCTATATTGAAAATTGTACGAGGAATGGAAAATATACATATATATATACTAGAAACTGTCATTTAAATTGATTTACAATTTATTACTTTGTCACCTTATGTCTTAGTATTAATCAAGGATTGTGATTTTTTTTTTCGAGTTAATTTCGGTATCTTAATTTTAAGAAATATTTCGATGTTTAAAGAAAAAACGTAATAATTTTGAGGATACATGAATATATAATGAATTTCGAGGACATATTAAATATGTTCAAAAAATAAGATGCAAGTAAATAATGCATTAAACACATTAAATAAAACCAGAATACTTATAATTAGAAAATCAGGAGTAGTTTCAAAAATCAATATATAAATAAAAAAAAGTGATAATTATAAAATTATGGGATGGTTTCAAAAATCAATAAATAATTAGAATAAATGATAATTAAAAAGTTCAAAATTTACAAAAAAAAACCCAAATTTTTGTATTTTTATGAAAAAAAAATTTAACGAAAAAAATCCCGAAATTTTCGAAAAAATCTCAAAGTTTTAAAAAAAAACTTGAAAATTTTCCAAAAAACTCTCAAAAAAATGTAACTTTTATTTTCGTAATTTAAAAAAAAAACAAAAATTTCTGTGAGATTTCATGTTATTTCGCGAAAATCACAATCCTTGGTATTAATTACCACCCTTGATTCAACTACCACCAACAATCACTTGATTCAGTTCCTTCCAGCAAACCATCGCCCAAACGCTCGTGACATAGGTCCACAACCATCAAATACCCTATAGAAATCTAAACTCAACATGTGCCCCTCACTTGCCATGTAAGCATGGACTAAATACCTATGGAAGATTATTTTAAAACTATTGCCTAGGGTTGGGCAAGTACGGGTAACCGACCCAAAGTGTAAAAATCGAAAATCGGACCGAGAAATTTGGGCTCGTGTTTACGAGGACCGAAATCAGACCGAGTTGACCGATTAACCGAATTTCGGGTTGGTCTCGGTCCTAAGAGCAACATCCAAATTGGATACAATTCATGGTGAGACACTGAGACAAGCAAGCTCATTCTTCCCATCAATGTTCATCGCGCAAGAACCACAGATTCCCTAGCGGCAGGATCGGCGGAAGGTCAGAGACGGGTCGATTTGATCAAAGATCTGAGAGTGTGGATGATCTGATCATTGAAAAAAAATCTCTGGAGAATCTTAGATCTGAGAGTGTGGATGATCTGATCATTGCAAAAATGGGGAAGTGAGGGGATCTGATCATTGCTTTCCTTCTTTCTGTGTTCCAGAGTGTGGATGATCATTGCTTTATAGAGTGGGGATGGGAGGGAGAGGGAGGCGGCTCGGCCTCCGCCTTTGCTGAGAGAGAAGATGGGAGGGTCGGCTCAGCCTCCGCTGTGAGAAGAGAAGAGGCGTTGGTCGCTGTGAGAAGAGAAGAAGCGTCGGTCGCAGAAGATAATAAGCGCTGTGAGAAGAGAAGAAGTGTTGGTCACTGTGAGAAGAGAATAAGCCTTCGGGGTTTCACCTTCGCTGTGAGGAGAGTCTCAATTTTGAATCCTCAATGAACAAAACAAATGTTGTTATTTTAAGTTAACCTATTTAACATGGGTTGCCCCGCTTAACCGACAAGTTTCAGAAAGAGAAACCGAGGCCCGTACCAGAAACTTCGGACCGGGTCGGGCTTTTACAACCGATTTTTTTTAATTAATTAAAACCGATCCAAACCGACCCGATCGGTCCGGGTTTTCGGTCCTAAATGCCCACCCCTACTATTGCCCATAAGTTTCGGGGACAACCTAAACTCCTGAGAGTCTTTCACTCCTATTCCAACTAATCTAATTGTCATTTTGACTCCTTGATGTGGCAGTTAACGTGATGTCTAATTGTCATTTTGGGCTTGGAGTTTCTCAAATTTCCAATACATTAGTTGCCAAACCCGAGCTCAAGTCTAAGAGGATGTTTGTTTTTTTGTTCTTAATAAATTCAGAAGTCTTAATAAGAAGTAAGCCACTTTAAAAGAATGTTTGTTTTTTGTTATGATAAGAAGTTGAAGTTATGAGTGGAGTAAGCACCATAGGGTGATGATCACTTAACACTGAGTACTTAATAAAAATTAATACCAACATGAATCTCACCATAAATTTGTAATGATTGATACCACCATTTCCTTTACCAACCATCAACTATTTATTATGCGAGCAATGCTGCCACCGTTGCCACCACCTTCCTCCTCCTCATTTTATTCCTTTTATTCTTACTTATCTTTCTCTTCCTCTCAATTGAAGATTGTATGAGGAATGAAGAGAAATATAAGGTGAGTAATGGTGGAAAAAGATCTTAATGATAATTGGAGGAGAGATGGTGGAAAATGGTGTTAATGTCAGTAGTTTCAGACTCCACTTGGTACATAGTAAAATAATGCATTTACAAATTGATGCATATGCATTAGTTTGCAATGCATTACATTACAGATGCTTGGTAGTAACTAAGGAAAACCAATGCAAATTAGACAAATGATTGCATGTGGTGTTGATGATGATAGTAGTAATTGTTGCAGGGTCATAGTGGCGGTGGTGATTATTATGTTATGGTGGTCATGGTGGTGACGAGACATGACAACGTTTATGGTGGTAATAATGTTTGTGGTGATTATGCTATGATATTGGTGGTAGTGGTAGTTGTTATGTTATGGTGGTCGTAGTAGACGCGTGCGACAACAACGATTATGGTGGTAATAGTGGATGTGGTGTTGGTTGTGGTTATTATGCTATGATAGTGGTGCTGATGGAGATGGTGGTAGTGGCGTAGTGGTGGTGGTTGTGATAGTTATGATATGGTGGTCGTGGTACTGGTGACGAATGGTAGTTGTTAAGGTGGTGGTTGTTCGGGTGTTTATGAAAAAGTTGGGAGTAGTTAAGAAGATGATGAAAGTTTTGCAAAGTAATGTGAGAGATTTTGTTCCGCAAAGTTTTATAAAATTTTATAAATAGGCAATGCGGGTGTACTAAATTCAAATTCTAATAAGTCTTTTCCGTAAAGTCAACCAAATACCAAAATTTATGTAACCACCGTAAACTCTTACATTATACATTCTTTTACTACATACCAAACGGAGAAAAAACATTAAAGTGTTTAATCAACAACTCGTTCAAAATCAACACAAACAATTCATTCGGAAGATCGTAACTTCAATCACTTCAAAAAAAAATAAAAAAAACCACCTAAGCCCAACTCCATTACCTCATGAAGTCTTACTTGCACGTGCAACACACCGCACGTACGGATCCCAAACTTGCAACAAAGCGAAAAGCAGTTCACCACCACCACCTTCACTTTCCCTCCTTATCCTGCGCACCCTGTCACCAAACTCGCTTCACTCTCTCTAAAACATGACTGAGTTACAACCACCGGACGCACCAGTAAACGGTGGCATCCTCGGCGGAGCACCACCGCTGCCACAACCACCATCATCAGCAGACATCCCTAACCTAACCACAAAGCGACAGCGCCGCCCTAGCGTCCGCCTCGGCGAAATCGGCGACCACAAACCTTTATCCCTCTCTTACGAACCCTACAAACGCCCCACCACCACCACCACCACCACCAATAGACTCTGGTCTTCCGATTCCAAGTTCCACCACAACCACTACTCTCCCTCTACTACCACCACCACCAATACCACCACCATCGGCACAGCCGGTATAAAGTCATCCAAGACTCGAACCATAACCAATTTCAGCAACAACGGGGTAAACATCCAAGAAACCCTACAAACCGAAGAGAAGAAGAATTCATCTAAAGCGAA
The DNA here is from genome assembly GCA_003290165.1 of Berberis thunbergii. Lineage (NCBI taxonomy): Eukaryota > Viridiplantae > Streptophyta > Magnoliopsida > Ranunculales > Berberidaceae > Berberis > Berberis thunbergii. The sequence continues at coordinate 97,265 of QNQO01001639.1, forward strand.
ACGAGGCGGGACGAAGAGGGTGAGGTCTAATTGGGTTCCAAAGATCGACCAAGGAGCAGCCGCAGTCGCAATCGCACCCGAGGAGGAGATTCCCGAAAAATTTAGTGAAGATGAGAATTGGTACAAGGGATTTGATGACGTGGTAGACGATTCCGACCCGAGTCCTAATCAATCCAGGGAAGATAACATGTTGTTGCATATGAGTAAACCTAGGGGTAGTGATCACGGCGGTGCGGTCGAATTGGATACCGATTTAAAGGATTGGAATAATGGAGTGAGTGAAGATAGAGGGAAAGAAATGGAGGGATTGGAGGATGGGGTGAGAATGTGGCTGAATGGGTTAGGGTTAAGGAGATACGAGCCGGTTTTCGAGGTACATGAGGTGGATGAGGAGGTATTGCCATTGTTGACATTGGATGATTTGAAGGATATGGGATAAATGCAGTTGGTTCAAGGAGGAAACTTTACTGTGCCATTCAGAAGCTGGGGAAGGGGTTTTCCTGAGGTGGTTTTTTATTGATGATATGATGAATGTAAATGTAATGATGCTGATAACAATCGGGTCGTCGTGGGGGTATAGTCTACTAACTTACGGTTCGATCTCTCTTTTTTACCTTTTAATTATCTTTACTTGTTATTTATTAGTCAATCAAATATATATATCTTTGCTGATCCTGTTGTCTTTTGTATATATATATAAATTTAGTGATACTCTTGTTAGATATAATATAGGTTTATATATTGTTTTTAGAATTTGCGAGCGAGTTACGTTGTATTCATAACTTCTACTTTCTTGTTCTTCGTAAGTTAGCCAAACCTAGATATTTTTATTAATAAACATGCAATACATGAACATTGGTTTCATGTAGAACAAATGATTTGTAGAGTTGTTGCTTGCTTCCATGATTTCATATTGATGAACATGGTAATTTGTGTGGCACATGGTGGGGAATAAGGATTCAAAACCAAAGCTAATCATTTGCATTCTTGAACCTGTGGTTGCATTTTTTGTAAGTAGTATACTTCAATATGTCAAGTTGTGTCGGCTAGATAAGTTTCCATTGTCAATTTCTCAATCAAATCTTGATTTACCAATTATAAATAATGTGTATTTATCAGTTAATCTTGATTTGGGTGAAATTACTTAGCAAAGTTCCTAATTAAGGTCCCTAAAATTAATGCAATTGCAAGTATTTATAGTTGGTCCCTCCCCTTTCGGTGCTTGGTCTGATCACTGCGGAAGTTCTTCGCTTAATTTATTTCGGTCCATGTTCTTCTTAATAAAAGTGTGAATTGTCTCATCTGAACCTCTCATTAGTCTTGTCAGTCAATAAGACTAATAGAAGTCAAAGATTTTCAACCTTTCTCATAACAAAGCATGAGGCGTAAGCTTCAACTTTTTGTTAAAAGGTTAGAATAACATTGGAAAAAAAAGTGAGCATAGTACAACTATTCAATGAAATCAACACGACACAAACATGATGAAGAAGAAATGCCTTAGTTACGTGTTTAATGCTATAATGTCAACGCTTTTATCAAATGTTATTGAGGTATGTATGAAGAACACATAACATATGCTGATACTAATGCTACATTTACTCCTAGATTACAACAAAATCTATAACACAATCATATTAGGCATCACAGATCATAAGGGTAAGGGTTTAGAATTAGGGGCGGGGTTAAAAATGGAAGTTTGGAAAACAGAAAATATATGTTTGTTTTAAACATGAGATACTGAATTGAGGCTTAAGTCTCACAGTGCTTCAACACTTGAGCCTCAGTACTTAAAGCCTCAATTAAGTGAGGCATAACCCTCATCATGATTGTGTGAGGTTTAACACTTCTGGTTTCTCGCTCAAACCAAATCTTTTCAATTTCTCTTGGTAGGCAGGAAACGTTGCAAGTGTCATGGTACCATAAGTAAGACATATAGACATTCATTTTTAGTATAGAAAATGAGCTAATTAAAAATTAGAACTTTTGTCCCGGTTGAACCGTTAGAAAGTAAAATGTCCATGGTTTTGCTACAAGGACTCAGATAGCTTTTGGAGGAGATCCATTGAGGGCTATGCATAATAGAGTTAGCCATGGGTGGATTACTTGATATAGCTAACCATGGGTGGATTCCTTAAGGGGCAGGAAAACCGGGGCTGTGGCCGGAGACATCCTAGGAGGAGTTGAGTTTGTATTTGGGAGGGTGACAAAATAAAAGGTTTTCATGATGAATGGTGCAAGATGGCGGCTCTCAAGGGAATATTTTTAAGGTGTATATTTTTTAGTTATAAGCATATCCTAGAACACCCTGGGTTGCATAGATACGGGTACACGTGTCAAAATCGGACACAGGTGTTGGACACACAAATCTAAAAAGAGAAGATTTAGGTATTTTTTGCCCCATCTGTGAAGCCGTTTCTGATGGAGGTATGGATTGTCATTTGATTGCAACATTGCATTTGTCGTAGCGTTTGGGAACACAAGATCATGTTGTTTGTTGTAATGTTGCCACTCTTATTTGTTGGAATGTTGCAACTCTTATGGAACATTCTGTCACGTAAATTTGGCATTTCTTGGTCATATCAAATTGTCAAGCTTTTGACATTGGGAAGAGTGAGGTACTTTTGTCTTCTATGCCTTTAATGCCCTTTTTTGGGGAGTTTTGCTTAAAAGGAACTTGTGGAATTTCAGAGGGAGGATTACCAAATATGTTTTGGTTGATATCTTATTAGTTTTATGGTGTTGGAGTGAGGGGTATGATTGATTGGGTGCACTTTGAAGAATTTGTTGTAATTGGGGAATCTTTTGTGTTATTAGACCCATAACAATGACGTCATCGTCCCTCTTCATGATATCTCAAAATCATGTCAACTTACAAAAGGCTTCTTGTGGATCTATCCGTTGAGCTTTAAAGGACACTGATGTGATGTGAATGGATAAGTTACATGGATACAAATTTATCTTAATTTTTCACTTTTTTGGGGAAGTTTGCGAGGATTGTCTGGGGTTTTGACAATTTTTCATTTGATTTTGGCTTTTTGGGAAATTTGCCTAATTCGCAGATGGCTTTGCCATCTATATATTGATGTCTATCGTCATTCTATTGGATCAAGATATCAGGTTATTCTTGATGAAAATAAAATGTTGGACACAAACCTAGAAAGCCACTTTGGGAGAGGAACGATCTCTTCAGCGGGGACATGCACATGTACCCTTTCATTGCCGTGAACATCAGTAAAATGTGATTCCACGTGGCATGAAGCTGCACAATGAGTGTTCCCCTCATTATAGCTCTGTAATGATAGTGGGGATGATTCTGTTGACATTGATGATTGGAATTGGTTTTCCTGATCACACATGGTAGGAATAGCAAATTGAAAAGTTGGAAATGCTGATACAAGGCTATGGTTTTGGAAGGAAATTGATTTGGGATGTTATGCTAGATATCAACAAGTTTGATGGATCTGGAAATATTAAATACATTGGGGTGAAATGATTAATTTGGCTTTTACTAGTGGTTTAGGACTCAAGTAAGTTTCATTTAGTTAAAAGGACCCTATCCAAACTAATTTTTTTTATTAATTCGTTTGAGCTGAAATTTTCAGAAAATTTACGGATTAACACTAGATACATTGCGTTAAAATTTCAGCTAGTTTTGACACTGCTCCTGAGATACGTATTTAGGTCCACTTAATTAAATATCTTGACAAACAGTTTTTGTGAGTGTTTAAGGACTACCCTCTTGCGGGTGGTCATGGACAGTTGGCGCTAGCCAGCGACCGACCTATCTTGCGCCCAAGGTGGCCTTCGCTCGGTTGGTGATATTAATTAAGAAATCCTTCTATCTAACTTAACTCGGATCTCGAGGCAAACATGTCAAAACGAGTAAAAATTTTGAACATTGTTTCTTTATGATGTAGGTCTTTAATTTTTCTCAAAATTTCAGCTCAAACGAATTAACAAATAATAATTTTCATTTACTACGGTCCTTTTGAGTAAATGAAACTTAGGAGGGTCCTAAATGGGTAATGAAACTAGTAATTGTGCCCTTTTAGCCCAATATCTAATATTAAATACAAATGCTTTCATTGTGTGGCTTAAAAAGATGGACACAGTCTAGTAGATCCAATATGAAACTCAGTGTTACTGGAAGTTGAGAAGGATTTGGTGGCCATTTGTGAATCTTCCGACTTTGAAAGAGGCAAAGTTGGAGGTTCAACTTTGGGTCTCGAGCCAAAAAAATACTCATTTTTCATGTGCATACGTAGCGGAAGGTTAGAATCACCAATTTTGGGCTAGGAATTGCCTAAACTAGAACCGCTTGGAAGGTGTCACCAAGGTGATATTGTCGTCGCCAGCAGGCCAATAATGACATGTTCGTTTAGTGAATGATGGATTCTGGTGTAGCTACTTAGGGTTTCAGGTGGGACGGCGTGAGAAGGGGTGGGAGTGCTATTGGATTCAAATGGAACCCATGCCTTTGGCTCTGTAATTTTGTCCTTTGTCTATTCCAGCTTCACTTCCAGTAGTTATGTCCTTTGTCTAACATTGCTTTCTACAACTCTGCTTATTGATCAATCAATACCACTTTCACGTTGACTCACATCTCATAGTTGGGCAAAGCATGATCCGTCGTGCTTTGACTTGTCATGTCTTGATCCAAAATTTCTTTTTTTATTGGAGCCATGCAGTATTCTTCAAGATTAGGCCCTCGAGCTCATTGGCTGAATTCCATGCTTTAGATTTGGTCAAGGAGAACTGTGCAGAGAAATGCAGTACTTAGATTGAGCTATTTCTCCATAGTAATGCAAATGTGTGGTGAACTGATTCAATCATTGCCAAGATATCATCGTGCAGGTAATGAGACGCTGACCTTTGTTCGCACAAGGAAGAGGGGGTGAGGTGGATCCTACTTGACTTGAGGCAAATCAAAGTTAAAAAGGTGACTTGAAGCAAAAGCTGTTTTATGGTCAGACAACTAAGGTACTTGCTTGTAGAAAAATAATTTTTCTCATGCTCTATTCACCATTTAAAGATTGGGTCAGGGTGAAGTAGCTAAGGCTCCTTCTTGTGTGTGTGTGTGTGGGTGGGTGGGGGTGTTCTCCTCATCACGTCGATACATTGGGGATGGGCAAGGTGAAATGGGCTAGCAAGCTTAGGGAGGGTATGGCTATTGGGAACAAGAATGATTGTGATAAGGACTGCAAAGAAAGGGTAGCCTTTGATTCATTAAATGGAATGTGGTTAAGATACTTGAGGGCCAGATTAAACACTAGGAAGACTTGAGCACTTTTTCAATAAGCAAATTGTTTTATTTGTGCAGCTTCACCAATGATCAAGTGGTCAATTTGATGAGTGTTCTCTGAGAGTGTAAATTTTAGAGGTTGGTCCCACCTTATAAGCCTCAAGTTTACGCGTGAGTAGCATGTGACCTTAAAATGGCCAACTTATCCTTTAACCAACGCGTAACCAAAGAATGAGGATCAGGATTAAAAACAATATATCCATTCTTATTTGTAAAATTAAAACAAAAATAAGCCTCAATTCTACCCATGATCTTTCTGGGTCTCCTCCCTTTGAAACTGATACTTCCATTATTGCTGCCCCCTCTCTCTGCTCCCATCATTGCCGCTGTTCACCTCCTCCTTCTACTGTTCCTTGACTTGTCCTTTTCTTCCTACCACCACCTTCTCTCAAACAATCACCTAATTCAACTAAGCAATGAAAGTTTGCTAATTAATTGAAGAAACCTCTCCTCTTCCACCTATGACTCACAATGGGTTTGATAATCGGTTGGGTTCTTCATCTCTCCCCCACTGATCTCTATTTGTTTAGGGTTTTGTTAGGGTTTTAGGAGAGTATCTTCTCAGGAAAAAGCAGTTTTGTGTTTGCAATAAGAATTGATATGTTAGACGCTAGATGTTTTAGAGATGCATCAACATTTCAATCTTTTCTTTTTAATACGCAACTGATTGACATCATTAGGTGACCGGTCAATCCAAGGGTATTGTGGCCATGTGCTATGCGCCTGCCAGCTTAACGCACGACTGGAAAGTCAGTCAACTCACGTAATGGGAATATGACCTAAATAGTGTGGTCTCTAGAGACTGCATACTAGGCTGATATATTCATGGGAGAACGGGAGGGCTTCAAGTGTCTATACACCTTAAGGTCATGTATGCTAGACATATTCGTCGTTGAATTGTTGTTGATGGTGAGAGAATATTTCCTGGCTGCAGTGGTTTAATTGATGGCCATGTTCTTTTTTTGCGAATACTGGTAGGTTACAAAGCTGCCAGCCTGAAGATAGAGCTCTGTTTGGCTCTTCGGAAGAGGTACAGGAACACATGAATATGGCTCTTATTGGGAAGTTAATATCGTTTGGGAAGATACTCCCCTACTTGATGGGATTTGTGTCAGTTGCTGTGAAGCAACATGATTTTTCTTCAGAAGGGTAGCATTTGTGTCAGTCGATGCGAAGCAATATGAGCAATCATGCCAGTTGCTGTGAAGCAATACGTCTCTTCTTGAGAAGAAGGGTATTTGGATGAAATTTCTAGTTTATAGGATTTTTCTAAGTGTTTCAGAGAAGTGAATGAGATGGTAAGATCTTAGTATCTCACAATTCAAATTGTAGCCAACTTGAACCTGGCCCCATTTATATGAGAGTTAGAATGGCACTCTGAAGGTGTAGGCTGTGTGCGGCATAGGTATTAAAAACTAGAAGCGCGAATCATGAGAGGAACATGATTTCAGCATAAGCTTTGGATGACTAAACCAGTTGTCTTATCGAATGTAATTTTTATACTCCTCTGCTTCATCCTCAACTGTTAGCATCTCATTTCCACATAAGAACCAGGAAAGAAGATCTCTGCGAATGAAAATTTTAAATTTCCATGTGCGCAACTGCAGTTCACTTTCAACATCCATTAGGATTAGTAGATGTGTTGAGAAGTCTCATCTCACTGCTCAAAATTTATGTTTTTATTCTGTTGACTGCACTGCAGTAAACCAGAATTAGGAATGAGCAACATAATAGAGCGAGTAACTGGGACATTCTGTACGATAATAATTTGTGATTAGTCATAAAACTTTTTATCCCAAGTCTATAGAAAGATACCGGAACTGACTCGGGCAATAATTTGAATGGGATTATACAAAAGAAAAACTGAAAAATTGAATTAGTAAAATAAACAATCAAAACATTAAAAGCCTCCATGGCTTTCAAAATACATTCTCGTATGGATGTTATTTGACCCCAAATATCTTTTGGGGGGTCTGTTTAACCTATCTCCCATTGAGTTAAACAAAATTAAAATTGAAAACGAAAAAAAAAAAAAAAAAAAGTTGCAATTTCAATAAAATGCAACTTTTCAATAAAAACAATTAAAAAGACTGTCTTTTAAGCACTCCTACTGTAATGTAAAATCATTACATGGTCCGACGTTGTCGAAGACTCTTGATTTAAACTGGCTACAAGAGTCGCAGAACTCCATACATTATCTCGAACATATTGCAATGTGTAGAAAGGTGGAAGCTGTTGCTGTCTACATGTTATCGCTATCTGTATTAAACACAAACAAAATAGGAAAAAAAAAAAAAAAAAAAACTTGTCAATAACATAAATAACTTCAAGAACAAAAATGAAATAGGAATCAAATTTAGGTCATTTTCGTATACAACGCTAACATTAGATCAATTTTAAGCTATTTTCTTTCAACGATGTTGACTTCTTTCTTAAGAAAAATGTTGCAAGCGTGAATTAAGTTGAATTTTTGTGTCGCAGACTGCTCTCCTAAAAATATTGTCGATGCATGAATGTGTTACAATCAATCAATTATCCATTGCACCATAATCAAGTAATCTCAATTGCAAGTTAACCAAAGTATTCCATTGCGTATATATGCATTAGGGTATTTTTTGTGACTCAAATTGTTTGATAAGAAGATAATTTTTAACCAATAATTCTAGGCAGCCGTTTTTTTGGCCATGGCATAGTTTTGTTTTTTTGACAAATTTACCGTTTCTATGGATAATGTTTGTGTTTTAAATAGAAAAGGTAAAACTGTAAAAAGACTTGACCCTGACTAAAAAATGGTTGCCTAGCCTGGTTGTCTAGCAAAACTGATTTTCAAATCTGGGCAGCGGTAATTTAGTTTTATGCGAATATAAACATCCTCTCATCCTCCTTCTTAGATCTTTATGTTTGGATAAATCTTCAACCTAAAATACCATTTTGATTTGTTATATAGACTAGTCTAGAGTATTTCATATGCCTTCGGCACTCAAATTGTTCAATAGGAGGAGAATTTTCAATTTTGGCCAAAAGTATTTCAGTACATAAATTTCAGCCAAACACCTTTCCCCTCCCGTATGTGTTTTGTTAGAACTTTATGTTTTGATATATCTCAGTCGACTTTTATTTTCAATCTAATCTGAATTGTAATAGAGATGTTTTTGATTTATACAACTTTTATTTTCTACAATTTATTTTGTGAAGTGAATTATTAAGTCATGCTTTGTCATAGCTTACGTTATGTCCATATTTTTATACACCATAGTAAACGTCTATAGTCCTTATATGACGTCATGCAAGGGTCAGTGGTCAGTCATCTGCCCGTCCCACCATCTAATCTGCCCCATTTTAATCATTATTTGGTCCTACGTCCCTGTATATTCATAAAATTTGCAAACAGTCCCCACCACTAGTAAAATAAACAAAAAGAGGACAAGTCCCATAAAACACGGTTAGTGAGCGTCACGACTATTAATTAAATTTTCTTCCTCTCGAACCTAACATGAAATTGACACAAATCTCATGCACGTCCTCTTCACATTTATTCTAATTATTCTAAAAAATTCCATTAATCATTTAACAACGATCGATTATCTAGCACGACCTCGGCTTCTTTAATATGTTGTTAAGAAGGATAGGGTTTTTATCTTATGTGCATGCATTTCTTTCCATTATTTTTCACCAACTTTGGACTTTGACCATGTATTTGTCTCTCATGCAATAATTATTGTTTATTAAGTCATGATTTATAGAGGTTTTGATTAAGCATTTTGTGTTGGTTGTTGATGAGATGATAAGGTCTTCAATATTCCAAAAAATGGAACATGATGACCTTTTTAAATACACATATAATGGTGTAGGACGTATGTTTAGTTGTCGAAAAGACAAGTTTAATGATGCAAAAGCATGATTAGAGGAACGATAAGTCACGCGGACGGGATTAGTGGAGACAGGGTCCTAATGTGTGTGTGTGTGTGTGTTTTTTTTTTTTTTTTTTTTATAAATGATGTGATTTTTTGGGTGTGTTTAGTTTATTAGTTAATTTTTTTTTTATATTTATTTTCTTATAATATTATTTTGTTAATAAATGTCAACTAAATGTAGCATAATCATGATTAGGTTATGTTGGTATTTTCTTAAAGTCAATGGCACTTACATGTAAACAAAACAAATTTATATTGTAAAAGTACCCCACTTTGTAAGATTTCCTCAATTATGGATTAATGTACTAAACTTTTATCATTCATGTCCACTAAAAGAAAAGAAACAATCCATGTTTCTCATGCAGTGTCTCTATAATCATTACATGATAAACACCACTAATATATATCATTGCTTTTATAAGACTAAAATCTATGATGATATTTGACAAACAGATAGAACAATATGAAATGGATAGCTAAAACCATAAAGATTTTGAAATGTGAAAAGAGAAAACATGCATGAGTGAAAGAGACTTGGAGATATAATCAAAATGGTGGATATGGTGCTGTGTCTCCTTAGTGCATCTAATCTCTCTCTTATACCATTTCATGTTTCAAACCCACTCATGGATTCTAATCATTTGGAAATTTATTTGCATGAATGTGTTGAAAGTGAGGTTCGAAAAGTCATCCATACACTTACAGATCAACAGCAAATTTTAGGTCAAAAAATTAAGGGATATTGTAAATCTTTATGTTCATGTTCATGTTCATGTTCATACATATAACTGATTAAAGATGCCGTAAGAAATCACCCAAGAATATGGTAAGGGGAGGGGTTGATAGTTGATACCATGAAAATGAAATGAAATGAAATGGAAATGGAATGGAATGGAGAATCTAATTCTTTAAGACAAAGGAATGTTGAGAATGACATGCATGTTAATATATATACAGTAATTAATAAGTATACATCGTAGACAGCTACGTATACGGGGGTATGACATCTATGCATGTTACATTATAAATACAGCTTAACAAATAAATGAAAATATGTTACGCACGCCATAGAAAAATAAGCAATGAAAGCACTTTGATCCTTAAATTAAGTAACCTATATATATATATATATTTGTGTGGCAGCGTCGAGGTCTTAATACGAAACATCGATGTGCAAATGCCAACAAATTGTTTCGTTGAAATAAGGATGTGATATATGCACTTGTGGTAGTGAATTATTGATTGAAAAACATGCTTATACGCAACTGGGATTTGGGACTAATTAATTTTTATATGACGATCTAAAGATTCTTCTATGAAATCATATCGTGCATCACTGTGTCAAATCGTATCAACTAGGATGATTTTAGCTAGCACAATGATTAAGATTAGATTAGATTAGATTAGATTAGCTAGGGTAGCTTCAATAGTTATCACAAAAAAAAAGGTAGATAATAAGTGTAACGGTAGTTTTAATCAAGGAATGTGATTTCTTGAAAAAATGTCAAAATTTTACAAAATATTTCTTTTTTTAGTTACAAATATTTCTTACGAAATTCGAAATATTCATTTATTTCGTTGGGTCAATCTAAATTTTTGTATATTTTAACCCGTTTTAACCTTAGTTAGTTTTGTTATATAAATGTTTTTTATACAATATATTAATATTATGAGTATTATGGTACTCTTTATGTAGTATATAAGAGTTTAAAATGCTTAAATTATATTGACAACTTAAAAATTACAACCGAAATTTTCACATTTTTTTATACACAACAAAATATTTCTCAAAATCAACTTATCGAAATTACCTTGAAAAAAGAAATCACAAATCCTTGGTTTTAACATGTTAAATCCAAAGTGTAAATTTTCCTATATATCTATATATATGCCTATGTGTCTATAGATTTAAACTATTTAGCCAATGGAGTACCAGCTCAGTGATAGGTCGGTTGATAGATGAAATCATAGGTTTTGGCAGAAGAAGTCATAACTTTCAAACTAAGAACCAAACCCTAAAACCTTCTTTCAAACGTGGCTTGTTAAGGCCTTTAAGCAACCAATGGGGTCCCATGGTTTTTGTTTTGATGCTATAACTACGAATTGCACAACATTCATGGAATAATAATACTGTTTTTGTTTTTCATTTTTGTATAGTCGTCATTTTCTGCAAGAAACTCTATCCCCATCTCTTTTTCTTGCAAGTTTTCCATCCATTTTGGCATTTTTAGGTTACATGAAGACATGAATGCAAATGCTTCTTGAGTTTCTTCGATCTCCTTAATAACAGTTTGAATATGTCTATCTAACTCAATGATAGAGAATTTTTTACAGTTAATAAAAAAGTTCCTTGCTCAAGTTGTCCATAGCCCCAGTTTCCGCTTGATATATACGAAAATATCTACTCTTTCTATCAGCTTAGGTTTCAATAAGTGCTGGTTTTGTTTCCGTCGTGTGTAATTGCCAAGGCGTTTTATAGTGTAGTTTTCAATCCTTTGTATCTGCTTGATATAGGAAAATACTTTTATTGTTGTGACTAGGTTATGGATCGAAAATAGGTATATGTGTATCGAAATAGATATCCTCATTCTCCCGTACTATGCTAACATTGTGACTCCATAGTTTTGCATTCCCCTCTCACACATGGGAGGCTGGCAGACTGCAAGTTCAAAACTTAGTTTATCTGGTCATCAATTACACCATGGGATTTCTGATGATAGCCTTTGGACCTGGTTTCATATAGAACTAATGATAGATCCTCGATTACCCTTTGTGGTTGTTTTGAAGAAAACTATGGTAAATGGAATATTACTATGTGAAGAAGATTGCCTATGCACCTCTTCTTGCAATAGAGGTTGTTTCGATTGTGTTTAGATGCTAGCTAGCTAGCTGCTAATCTATAAATAGTCACACAAACCTCAATCTCTGGTTCAAATTTCTTCTACCCTTCCTTCGCTCTTAACTTCAAAGTCAGTCCTTATTCCCGTTCATTTGTAATGCTGAGCTTCCGCCATTGGACCAGATTTGCACATTCTTTCTTCCATAAGCTCAACAATAACAATGTGAATTTTCCCTTAAAACCCTTGAATGAACCTGGGATTTAGAAAAAATGTGGAAGTTCCTTGGAATGACTATCTCCTTAACTATGCCAAAATAAAAATGTGAGGAGGTACCGATCGATATGCTTTTCTCATTTTAATATGCTTAATGCGGTAATCTTTGCTCAAGCGTCTTTCAATGGTTTAGGGCACTTTCATCTCCAATGGCTCAAGTCACAACCCCATTTTGCACCTAATTATTTATCTCCTTCAGATTCCTATGTGTATTCTTAAATTTCAATGCGACAATGGTGCAGCCTGGCTATATTTGCTTATGCAATTTTCGTATATTTTTTGTAGTGTCGGTGAGTAAGCAAAGACCTCCATTAATTGTCGGGCTCTTCCGATTCTAAATTTTATATTTTTTATCATTTACTCAATTAATCTTTGCATATAGCTGCTGATCCAGGAGTTATAGTTAAACTGTCGGTCTACTATATATCATTGTTCAATTAACGTTCGAACTATATGTGCTCATCCCTCATCCCTCCCATCGATAAAGCACTAACTCAATGATTTGGTTTATTCGTTTTCTTGCACATGTAAGTGACAGTTTGGGTTAAGGCGTTTAGCAGCCGGACACTAGAATTTCATCATCAACGTGAAAAGCATTGGAGTCTAGTATGGGAAGATCTTACGTCTCAGCAAAAAATCCTACCCAAGTCCTTCAAATAGGTACTTCGTGACAATAGCCTCAACAACAAAACCATGTATGCTTCCATGGTTGGTCTATTATAAGCAATTTTGTTTCACATTCTTATCTTAGTTGAATGCTTAGGTATTCACTATGAGGCTTTCTATGTTGAAGCACACAACTCTAAAATATTAAGGCCATAGATATATAGCATCACTCTTTGTTCCCAAATAAAAGCTCTCACTTAATCTCCAATGAAACCCCATCAATAAGTCGTCTCTAAAACTAGAAACATGTCACGGTCGAAGAAAACCATATTGTCTGCAAAGAGGCCAACTTGCTTAATTTGAAAATTTCTAGTTCATCTCAAAACCATACTACGATAAGCTATTAATCACACATAAGCATCACTAAGAAACATACTTACCACCTAATTGATAATACAAGTTTTTCCTTATTTTTGTTCTCTCTTTTAGTTAAAATACTATGTTTCTTTCACTTCCATCTTTAGTTCAAATGGGTCACCTAAATACTAAGTCATTTGATTTAAATACCACTTTTAAGTAGATTTGCAGTTTCTTTCATGGTTAGCAATTGCCATCATTTCAGATAAGATATATACATGGAAGTAGAGAAACCATTAAGTTATCTTAATGGGGTTGGTGTGTTTTGTTTTTGGGATTCTCCCGTGTAATCAGTTTCCTATTATGAGATCTGAATCCCTCTAGTTCCAAATATCTGAAATGAACAACACACTCTTTGTATACTACTTACTAACAAAATAAGCAACTACCACTTAAAAGCATTTAAGAGAAGTTGAGTGAAATAAGTACCTCTGATTCACTATTTAGTCTTAGCTTGTTAACTAGATACTTCATCAGCAACCTAACAGTCATCCTCCCATCTCTGCACAATTCAAAATTTTCATGAACAAATATAAAAATAAATAATTACAAATCCACTAAAATAAAGAAAAAAAAAAAAAAAAAAGAGGTCAAGAGAGTTAATTACTTGATTCTTAAATAGCTCTTTGGTATCTGAGGCAAAAATGGTTCTTTAGTTCTGCATTAACATAATGGAAACCAAAATAATTAACTGGAAATGATCACAAAAGGAGGGGGAAAAAAAATATGTTGGGGTTTTGATATTTTTCTCATGTTCAATTTATTCAAACAAGTAGTACTTACTGATTTGGTGAGGCTTTGAGCATGAACCAAACATTAGCCCGTAATCGAGGTGGTGGATCAATGATAATAGTGGTAGTGCTACTCGAGCTCGGACCAGTAATCTCCATGCCATGGTATTGAAATGGTGGTGGATGATAACTAATGCCCATGCCTATTTCCATAGGCATCATCGAGGTTGTGGGTATGGATGATGATGAAGAAGAAGCTATTGGATTGTTCCATATATAAGGTCTACTATATCCTGAAGTAATCTCTTGGTGTAATGGAAAATCTAATAAGCTTGGTGATGGTCTATATGATGATGATGATGATGGGTTTTGAAAGATGAAACCTGAGCTGATAATATTACTAGTACTTGTAGGAGTAGTAGTAGTAGTAGTTGCTGCTACAAAATGGTGTGTCAATGGCCTCACTTCATGTTGTTGTTGTTGTTGTAGTAGTGATGAAGGTAATAGATCGAGTTCGATCAATCGATCCTTTCGTTTCGCTTCAGGTTCTACTGGTTGATCATCAAACTGAGTTCTTCCACTACTTCCTACACCCAACTGAAGCCAACCCTGATCATGAGTAACATCCTCTTCATCACCAACACCACCACCATCCTTATTGGTCATGGAGACATCTCTATCGACATCTTTTGAACTCCTTGAACCAGCTTCTTCCTCTTCTTCTTCTTCTTCTTCTTCTTCTTCTTCCTCTTCATTTATATTGGATCCATTTTCATCTTCAGCCATGTGAAGCACCAGTTGTAGATCTGAACCTAACTTACCAAAACACCCTTTGTAACTGTCTTCATAACTGTTATAACTGTCATAATTTTTTGATAGCTTAACCATGATCATAGTTTCTTGATCTTCTTCTTTTGTTCTTCTTCTTCTTCTTGGATCTCAATAACAATATAAAAAACCCTACCCATGGATTGAAACCCTCACCCAGAATTTCCCCTTCAACTCAAAACAACAGAGTTGATGATTTGTTGTTGTTTTTGCCATAGTGGATGAGAAGAAGAAGAGAAGAAGAAGAAGAAGATCCCATTAAAGGGGTTGTTGCTAGTTGTTTCAACGTAAAAGTAACAACAATAGCAACATCAACAAGTAGATTGGAGTTTGGAATTCACTTTTCTCCTTAATTGACTTTGTTGGGAAGATTGTGGAGAGAGAGAGAATTGAATTAAAATGTATTTTTTTTAAAGGGAAAAATATGTTGTACCTGAAGATATATATATATAAATTATTGGAGGAAAAAAGAAAAAAAAATGTTTCCCAGAAATCAAAGCTAACTTAAAAAAAAAAAAAAAAAAAGGGAAGTTTGGGGGACAATTTACTGTAAAGGGCTCTGTTTTAAGGGAGGGGTACTAAAAGGCCCTTTTCTATCCCAAAGTGGTTTCAACTCATGAAGTTGCCATAGCACCTTCTTTGTTTTTGAGTTTTGTTCTGCTTTCAAAGATGTACCACACTTGAAAGGTCAAGGTTTGGTTATGAGTAATAAGTAATGATCACTCTTGATTAAAATTTGGAGGTTGGTTTTATTGACCTTATTTTGAATTGGTTCTCATGAAGCTCTTTTGTTATTAGTTGCTCTATAAGTTAACTGAACCTTTCTACATGGCTTGGGGAGATAGCACTGATTAGTGCTTAGAGAGGGTATTCAGCACGTGAATGTCAATTCTAATCCTTTTCATTTTCGCCAAATTCATAGAGATTCTGCATGCACTAACCAAGCACAAGGATCAGATTGAGTAGATTTTTTCAAGTTAACTATAACAACTAAATGTGCTTGTTTGAGACACGATTATTTATTTTAATCAAAATATATGTTCTTACATATCACGAGAGATGCGCCTAGGGTACTAGAAATGTTATTATCTACCTATTAATTAACAAACAAAAAGATGGGAGAGAGCTATTTTTTTTTTGCTTAGTAGTGTCCTCTAAGTTAATACACCCTATGGAATGATTAATGATTTTATCCCAAGATATAATTTTTACTCGGGATAGACTTTGTCAAATTCATACCGCGCCCTCCTTAAAAAAGGTGTATTAAGGAAATAAAATCCATCCAATTGCCATTGCACCACTCAAAAACCAAAATCAAACAATCCTTCCTCCAATGTTTAGAGTCAATTAGTACAGGGAATTTTTTTTTTTTTTGGCAGTGAAGCTCCATGGAAGCCTTTGATGATAAGAAGCAATTTGTTTATAAGTAGATGCTATCAAACACTTATGGAGAAGCCAATGGTATGACAGTTCAATGGTTAAAGTTTGGCGGATGGTAACACTAGGTATGGTTTCAAATCCAGCTTATGATATCTTTATAGATTATGAGATCCTATAAAAACCCTGCTTTCAAAAAATAAAAACACTTATGGAGAAATTTTATTTTTTATGAACATCCGAGAGGATTATGTTAGGTCTTTTTGTGAAATTTTACAAAACACAAAAGGTACTACTAGGATAGAGGGATTCAGTGATTATTCTTCTTGAAATTTGTAAATAAGACACATCTGACATAAACCAGTCAAAACTTAATTTTTTTGTAAAGGATATATGGTCCCCAATTAGAATGATAAATTATTGGGGTTAAAGCCATATACATTGATTAATCAACTTTTTGAGTTAAGTACACATCCTATCCCTATCTAATTATCTCATCACATGCATATTGAAGATAAAAATGGAGACAATATACAAAGAGAACCATTCATATATCAAGGAATGCCAATCCTACATAGATTTGTATTGGCCGCGATTGGCAATAATTAGTTGTTTCAAATCAAAATGATTCAAGGTAAAATGAGCTTGAATGAATAGATGAACAACTCTTCATTCATAAAAACTTGGATAGAATACTTGTTTATCAATACACACCCAGATCATGCTGTGGGTTAAAGAAAAAATGATTGAAATATAATTATTTTTCTCAAAATTGAGAAATGATGAACATGAACTTTAATTAAACATAGGAGGAAGTGTGAAGCTTTTATAGTAAACAAGCTCTTATCTATCTCACTCTCTTTATTGAAAAAATGAACACAATTAATAACAAGTGATGATAGCTTAAAGAAAGAAGCACGTTTTAGCTAGGTTGCATGAGCATGATCTGTAATAATTGGCTTTTGAAAGAAACAAAAGAAATCATCATGAAATCAAAAGAGAATGCAAAGATGGACTCAAAGAGAGACATGGTGGTGGTGGTGTGTTTGTCTACCACAATTCCAGATAATCAGGGTTATCGATTTTTTTTTGTTAGGTACTCTTTTTATAATTTATGTTTATGATTGTGTTTTAAACTGAATAGGTAAAAATATAAAAGAGCTCAACCAAAAAAAAAATATTACTGGGTGGCTGGCTTCATAGACTTACTTGTTTGTCTAGGGAAAACAAAGTTGATGATGGGCATGTGCTTCCCACCCTCTACACTACACACCATCAGACTTGGCCAGGCCAGCAACCATGTAGTACTGTGCAGCCTCTCAAGAGAGTGAGTATAGAGAGAAACAACATCTCTTCTTCTTCTTCTTCACCCTAGCTACTTGTTACATTTATCATGATGAGTACTAGTAGCATAGTAGCTTTTGATAATTATTATAAGTTGTGTGTTGATAGCTGCAAGAGTGTAGTGTTTCCAATGGGGGGGCATATTTAATTGAAAGAGTAGTTTCCTTGTTTTCACTCTCCACCTTGCCCTGCAAAAGCTGATCCCCCTTCATTTTATTTGGATTTTTTTAACCCCATAAAAAACTCCTACTAAAATTTTTTATTTTTTATTTTAATATCCTTAATCCTTTCCACTCTATGTCGTTAGTCGGGTTTGAATTCGTGACGAATGATATTATACGTCATATCTCTACCAACTCAGTTAATACACCTTTAACCAATAATCAATTTATTATGATTGAACAAAATACATAAATAAATAAATAAATAAGGCGAACCAACTGCATCCTAAGCCAATCCAATTCGGGCACTTTTGTTATGCATAGCTACTTAAATTTGGTTTATCATCTTATGAAAAGTATTATGTTTAATTAGCAGTGGAGAACTAGGAATTTCATCCAAGGGGCAAAGCATAGTTAATTAATGTATTTATTCAAATAAATTATATAAATTTGATATGTGATTTCATATCATTGGAAGTTGTATATATATATAAAATTGGATCGTTGATCATTTTTATTTATTTATTAATTCATGTCCTAAGGTTATATGATTAACCCTATACGGTTAACCAAATCTGGCTTAAAGGCTATAATATTGTTGTCACTTAATGTCCTCATTGCCTCCATTTCGCATGGAGACTTATTTTTGCTTGGTCCATCGCCTTTACCTTGTATGAAGACTTGCTTTCACTCCGCTCTAGTCAATCTAAGCAGCTGCATTCAATACTTGAAGGTTTATCAACGGCGGAATACTTGCTTTCGCTCCAGTCCATTGCCTCCACCTTGCATGAAGATTTGTTTTTGCTCCGCTCCATCTAGTCCATCTAAGCAGATGCATTCAATAATTGAAAACTTGTTTTTTGCTTTCGGAAGTTTTAAACCCACGACTTCTCACAAAGAGAATGAATGTCCGACCAGCTGAGCTACAATTGATGAACTTGTATCTCGTATATAAAGGGATTGTAACTTGCAAAATGCATTATATGATAAATTTTGAAAAATAAACAATATGTGAATTTTTTTTTTTTTAGCTAAAACAGAAAATTGTATGAATTGAAGAATCTTGTAAATTCCATTGGAAATTTCTTATTAATGTACATCAAAAGGTTGTTTGAACTCTATAGTTAGATAAGATCAATTTTGGAGGTATCAAGTATGCTCTCATGAACTTTGAAAAGGTTTTTTTTTTTCATCACATTATAGATAGGTAAATTATTTAGGCAAAATATTATTCGACCATTTGACCCATCTAGGCAATGTTGGTGTGAAGACTTATTTGGTTCCGGGGCTGTTAGTAGGAAAAGAAAATAAAGATCCGCATGCTCGATTGTGGATTTTATTCAAAATGGATCGAAAACATTTTATTTTTTTTATGGTGAGGAGAGCTTTTACAATATTTCTGAAGGCTTGATACCATTTGTCATAAGTCTACCAGCAAAGCTAATAAAACCATATAACTTTTGAGTATTTTTAAATTTTATTTCTATTATGTTGTTATCAAGGATTGTGATTTCATTTTTCGAGTTAATTTCGGTCCCCTTATTTTAAGAAATATTTCGGTGTTTAAAGAAAAAACATAAAAATTTCGAGGATACATGAAATATGTAATGAATTTTCAAAGGTATATGAAATATGTGAAAATAAAGATGTAAGTAAATAAATTTATTAAACACATTAAATTAAGCCTAAATACCAAAAAATGAAACGAGCACGAAATCAATGTGTAATTAAAAAAAAATAAAGGGTTGGTTTCAAAAATCGATATATAAATAGAAGAAATGATTAGGGGTGGGCAATGTCGGTTTGGTTCGATTTTGGTACCCGAACAAAACCCAAACCGAAATCGAATTTTTATTTGTAAATTGATGAAATCGGTTGGACCGAATTTCAAATCGGTTCGGTTCGGTTGGGTGAAAAATATCGAAGCTACAAACAACAAACAAAACAAGATATTGAAAAAGAGAAATTGAACCACAAACAAGCAAATCGAACCACAACAAGATAGATCCAACAACAAACAAAATAGATAATAATAAGAAGAAAAAATCGAAAGAAGAAAATTTAGGTTTAAGGTTTGGCGGGTGTTTGGGTTTGAGAGTGAAAGAGAAAAATGGTTGTTTGTGTTTGGATTTTTGTTTTTGACGTGATTTAGTGCAACAAGGTGCACCGCAGGGCATTTGTTGCACCAATCAGGTATTGTCACCTACCTGTTTTTGTATTTATTTATATATCTAATTAATTAGTCAGTTCGGTTTTTAATTGGTCGGTTCAGAACCGTAAATCGACTCCAAACCGTTTATAACCGGTTTGGTTCGGTTTAAATGATTTTGTTTCCACTCATATTTTGGTTTGGTTAATCGACTTCGAACCGAAATTGAAAATTTGTTCGATCGGTTAACCGAATTTAAATCGATTTTTGCCGACCCCTAAAAATGATAATTAGAAAATAGGAGGATGATTTCAAAAATCAATAAATAATTAGAAAATGAACCCTAAAATTTACCAAAAAAACTCCAAAATTTTCGAAAACCCTAGAAAATTTGTAATTTTGGTAGTTGGTTTTGGTTTTGGATTTTTTTTACGAAATTTATGAAAAAAATCTCGAAATTTTTTTAATAAACCCTTGAAAAATCCACATTTTTTCTTTTCATAATATAAAAAAATGAAATTTTCGTCAAAATTTCACAAAATCTTATTCCTTGGTTATTATTATTATTATTATTTTCTTTTTCTTTAAAAAGAGCTTGAGTTGGGTCTCCAATGGGAAAACTTATTTAGAGTCCATGCACATAGGGGCAGGCAGGGGGAGGGGCGACTTGAACTTGGAACAAAAGCTTTGCTACAGAGCGAGGGAGGGAGCGAGGTAAAGGGGCGAGGGATGGGTGGTAACCATCCATTCGTCTCGAGATAAGTGCATCGAATTCTAGATTCACGATAGCGCTTATCTCGAGACAGATGGGTGGCTTACACCCATCCCTCGCTCCCTTTCCCTCGACCCCTCCCTCGACCCCTAGAATTTTTCGGAACAAAAACATGAATTCCTTCAGAAAGGGAGTATTGGGCCATTACAGCCAGGACGTTCCCTGTCCGTGTGATTGTGATCGAATGAGTAAATTGAACATCTCTAGGATGATGGAGGGCATGGGCCTGGCTCTCTAGATGGTTGTTGATACATACATCTCTCCACCAAAACGTCATCTTCTTCTCTTCCTTTCAGACCCATCCATCAGTGGCACGTGTATATGTGTACCATTAAAGGTGTGCAATGAAATGAAATACACATTCTACTATCCCCCACCACCACATATTCATGATCAATTAGGAGTGATTGGTGTTGATTATAGATTATATATAGATAAGAAAACTATTATATAGATAAGAAAACTATTGATTTGATTGTATCTTTTTACACTTGGTTTACCAAGCAAGAAACAAAGTTATCCTTGAAATATCTTTACTATGATCATTACTTTGAGATTATAGTTAGTGCTAATTTTCTTCTTGTTTGGAGGCTAATTAATCATTCTCATTTGACTACGACATGATTTCCCTTTTGAATGCTCGATTAGTCGGTAAGTTTTAGGAAAGGCGGTTTTACTACTTATATTGAGTTTGAATTTTGAATTCTATTTTATAATACGGAGTATAAACAACAACACGCGACTTAAAAGATGGAATTGTTGATCAGGGTTAGGCAGTGAAAATCGAACTGACTTAGGTTAGTTTTAAAATTTTCAAATCGAAACCGAACCGACTATTAACAAAATCAATCCGAAATTGAACCGATTCTAATTTATACAAATTGTAACCGAATCGACTAAAATTGAATCAAAACCGAAATAAAATCGAATCAACCGACTATTTTAAACATATTGTATTATTTACATATAAAAAATATTTTATTTATTATATATATTCGGTCGGTTCGATTTGGTCAGTTAAAATCACATAAAACCGAAAATCGAACCGATTGGTTTGGTTCAGTCGGTTTAATCGATTTGATCAATTTTTTGTTCAGCCCTAATCAGGATTATATCATGCGACATATCCTAATGAAATTTTAATCTATTAGGAGAAAATGACGCATGGATTCGCGCTATACGGGTCTAAAGTTACTAGGTTTAGGATATATGTGCTTATTCTGTTTTTACAATTGTTATCCATTACAAATTCTCACTCAAATTGGTAAAGGAGTATTTTGGTCTTTGTGTTAAGAGCAAGCCACACCATAGTTGGAAAAGCTTGTAAAATAGTTCATAAAGAAAGGTTGTGGATGTTTTACCATATTTAGGGATGGGGAGGGTGGCCCTAGTAATATCATCCCTACAAAAACCATCCAAGTATCAATTCTAAAGCCCCTCTACAAATGGAAATACACCAAGTTAGGTATCCCTTTGTGTTTGTGGTGTGTGTACGTAGTGCATGTGCCATGCCACAACACACAATGCCTCCTCATGAATGGGTAAGAGAGAGAGGACATTGATTGGATACCTCAAGAGTCCAACCACAAGTACTAATATAGAGACCCTTCCTACCTTGCACTTTGAATTGAAAATGAAAATGAAGACCTATAAGGCACATCCCCTTATTGCATCCATACATGATACATCCTTTATTTATGTAAGTTTGAACTCTTGGTGTGCATGGGCATGGGGAGCCCTTTCTGAAAGTGCTCTGCCTTCCCCACCACAACATCCATTTTCTTTGAAAGCAAAGTTGACCATCAAAAAGAGAAAATTAAAGGTCAAGGTAGAGAAATGGTGAAGTGAGGGTCATATTTTTTGGTGGACCAAATCGTCATCATAACATCATAAGTACCATCATCATCATTATCACCATTGATTCATCAACCATCCCCCCAAACTTGTTTACTATAATTGATTATTGTACTTAATTACCTTGTAAATTAGAGACAAAAAAATATATATAATTTCTTCAAACAATTGACTAGTAGAGAACAAAACTCAAACCCCCCATTTCATGTCATGCGTGTTTCTCTCTTTCTTTAGAGAGTATGGGAAAGTGTAATGAGCTTTTGCATGTTCATGTGGGAGTAATGAGTGAAGGTGTCAGGCATGCGAGTATGGGCAAGGACAGTTTAAAAAGAAATGGAGAGAAGGTGCTCTCTCTCTCTCTCTCTCTAACTAAGGAGACTACTCTGTTGGCTCTGTTATGTCTTTGTGGTGGTGGTGGTGTTTGTGTTGAAAGTGCTGAAAAAACTCGAAAGCTGAGTGGGTGGGAATGTCATGTGTGTGTGTTTGTGTTTTCTGATTAGTGAGAAGAGTGAGTGAGTGAGTGCATGCATGGGGAGCGTGGTGAGTGTTTGAAGAAATTATGTCAGGTTGAATGCACGGCTTACTTGAATGCCTGCCTGCCTCCCTGCAATGTATTGTAATTGTACCTTGCCACTCAGACTCTCACTACACTCTTCTTGTTTTTGTTCATCTGCATTGAATTTTGTGAGTTGAGTTTCAACTGATTCCATCTTTTAACATGCATAGAATTTTGGGATGATTAATTTGAAGATAAACAACAGTTTATACCTTAACTCCATGCAATAAAAAAGAGTTTAAGATGTTCTCTAACATGAGCATGATGCAAACTCCATGCTAAACAAAAAAAAATTCACTCCATGCGATAATAAATAATTCAATAGAGTTGAACAAAACAATGATTAAACTGATTAAACAGACCGAACCGATTGATTCAGTTAAGTTTGGTTTTTGGTTGTTATCTTATTTTAACCGACAAATTAGTTCTATTTTATTTCGATTTTATGAGAGTTTCAGTTGGTCGATTCAATTTACGATTTACCTAAATTAAAATCGGTTCAGTTTTCTGAATGGTTGGTTCAATTTTCAACCCTAATTCAAGATGCTTTACCATGGTTTTGAAACTTTTCTTTAGATTAAACCCCCATTGCATACTAAGTAACAAAAATAACTATTAATTAGGAGAAAACAAAATGCAATGAACCAAATGTAACAGTCAGATATTCAATGACATGCAACTTTAGGACAAGTTGGGTTTGGTCCCATTGTACAAGTTTGGGTCAAAGAGACTCAAGTATGTTAATGAGTCAAAACTCTGCAGTCTGCACACACACCAGGCCTCATTTAGGAATCTCATCAATGGTAGACTTCTACAAGGTCTGCTACAATAATTTTCCACTGTTTGAAGGAACCAAATTCCAACTTAAAAAACACCCATTCACTCAAACAGAATAGAACTAGATGCAAGTAAGTAAAAGGTGACAGAGAAAGAGAGATAGATGGTCCAGAATTGGAATTCAAAGATACATGTATAGATTTTACATTACTCATGAATGAAATTGATTTGATGCTCCAATCTGTCCTTCTATATATATATATATATATATATATATGGATTTTTGGTTTTTTGTTTTGCTCTGCTTTGCTACCCACTCATGATATGATGTGACTGCCTCTAGATATTGCTGAATTTCACACTTCATTTCCTCTCCTATATAGGCTCTGCTATCTGCTATGTGCTTTGATTGCAATAGATTTCTTTCATGGAGTTGTTTCTCCAATCAAATAATTACTCCTATCCCACCAACCACACTAAACTACACCAAAGTTTTCAATTAGGTTTTTGGACATTCATGGCTTGGCTTTGTGTAAATGACCCCATTGGGTAATTCTGTCAAACAGTTTTGAATGCATTCAAAAGCCAGAGATGAGCCCACATTTTCTAAGCCGACCCTGGTTAGTTGTTGGACTTGATAAGCCCAAGGTGAGTACAAGCATGGCCCAATAGCCCATAAAATGCACATTTTGGTACAAGCAACAGATGAGCGTACTACTACTAGCATGATAGCCATATTTTCAAGGCAATGACTAAACGACCACTTCTGCTGAAGGACACTACCAAATTGCCTCTCAACTTATCACAATTCAGTAGTATTGATACCCAAACTGGTACCTTCGCATTTCTGATTCTTCTTCCACAATACTCAATGCTTCATTCGTAAAACTGAAAAACGAAACAAATATAGTTACGCCTAGGCGCTCCATGATCATTTAGCATTCTGGAGGAACATGTCCATGGTGTTTCTGTCTATCAGAACAATAGTCATAATACATGAACTTTCTCCTTACGTCTTCGTATGCCTTGAATTGTGAAGGATGTAGCATCCCATACTTAGGACCGTTCCACCACATTTCAGAGCAAGCCTGCGGTGAAGAGCATCCATCTATATTTAACCCTTGGAAGTGGCCTAGAAATGGCGCATAAGCCCAATTAGTTTGTACTGGTTTGCCTCCTTCACCTGTCCATTTTGTTGCATTCCATAGGTTCACATCTATATACATTTGTTTGAATGGGTACTCTACACCGACCTTTTTCCTGTAAACTCTAATCAGGGTCTCATCCACAAAAAATCTACGAAAAAAAATGGTTAATTGATATATGCATTTTAGCTAGAAATGCAAGAAAGCTACAACGCTAGTTTAAGAAAAATAGGGATTATATATGTTCTTACACTACTTGATATTGGTTCCAGAGGATTTTGTATGTGTGGAAATCTTGTGCTGGATCAAACCATAAATGGATCCTTTGCTCCTTTCCTCCTATACCCTTTACAAAGATTAGTTTGAAGTCTGATGGGTTGCCCTTGTTCACTGCCCAAGAACTCGAAGTCTAGTTCATCATGACCTACATCGCGTAAAGATTTCAGCTGCCAATTGTTTGATCAGTAAGAAAATCAATGAAATTTCAAGTATAATACTATGTATGGCATGAAATAAAACTTGTATAATTAATTTTTTTATTAATTGTGAAAATTAGTATAGCAAACGAAATTAATTTCCAGTACTACAACTCGGTTCTCACATAGTAAGATAGCACAACCCCAGCAGTGTCCTTACTAGCTGGGAACTTTATTCTCAAGCTGAAAAAACCAGAACTATAACTCAACTTTGATGCCAATCCCGCGCCTCCTGTAATATATATAAGACATTTTTTGTAAATGTTACGAGCATGACTCTAAAAAAAACAATGTAAAAAAATGCACAACCAGTGAGCCAAAGGCCTATATTATGACTTCACCTGATTCGTCGAGGGTGAGCTGAATTTCTCTTCCTTGATCTAGTTGTTGGACATGCAAAGATCCCCATGAAACAACATAATTTTGATCAAAGCTAGGTTCTACACTCACAACAAGTATCAGAGATGCAGACACAATCACAAAGAAACACAAGATAGAACAAACCATTGCTAGATAAAAAAGGAAGTCAATAGCTTTTGTTTGTGATTTCACAACAAGAATATCACTATTTATGGTAAATTTACGCAAATTCTTTATTGTGAATTTTTTTTTGAAAGGCAAGTGTGGGGGTATATATAGGCTCCCCAGATCACCGTAAATAAAATGATTGATCAGGTTACATTCTCAAATACTTCCTACCACTCGCATCATCAAATATAATTTTTTTAAGATCTTCAGCAAAAGAGCTTGGGACTAACTCTACGAACTCATGAGTAGGTAATAGTTTAGACAATTTATCAGCAACTTGGTTTATTTCTCTCACTATATGTGTAAGCTTGCAGTCTTCAAATCCGCCAATGGCCTGTTTCAGCCTTCTTGTGATGTGTATAGCTTCCCATGGTGGCACTTTATTGGTAATAAGATACTTGAGAGCATCACCAGAATCCATGCCGAGTTCTACTCTTTGTAAGCCAAGCTGTTGTGCTAGCTTGACCTCTGTTTCGACCCCCTGCAGCTCATGCAAGATAACTGATTGAACTTCTTGGGACGCCGCAGCTGCTGCCACTACATGACCTGTATGATCACGAATAATAGCACCATAACCCCCTTCTAATTCCTGCTAACGAGCCATCTGAATGCACCTTATACCAGCCCTGTATTGGCTTCAGCAATTGGTGCAAAGTTCCTCTAGGTAACTGGAAGTTAACACTGGTTCTACACTTGTCAAAGAAGCTTCTGCTTTCTGCATTATCTACTACTTGAAGATCCAGGACAGATGCTCGCAACCTGATATCCTCAATTATCTTAGGAATTAGCGCCACTGCAACTCTATGTTTTCTTTGAAATTGTCTGCAATTGTGTTCTGTCCAGAGATGGTAAATTGTTGCATTCAGAGCCAACTTCTTCACAATTGTGCTCGCTGATGTACCATTGAACTTCTGCTCACACCACTCCCATTCTTCTTCCCAATCTAGAAGCTTATGGAAAATTGTAGCTCAAGTAGTGCAGCACATAGGACCACACAAAGCTAGAATACCAGCACTTGAAGAATAAGTAAAGTGTTCTTCGTTCTCTGGCTTGTCATTGCACAATGAGCATATTGACCTATCAACTACTTTCCATACTTTCAACTTGTCCTGGGTCTTAAGAGCTTTATCAAAGAGCTAGCCATGTCACAAAACTACGTATTGGTATCCTCCCCTTGTACCAAACCAGCTTGGACCATGAAATAGTTCCAATTCTCTGTCTCAAGGCATCATGATATGCACCTTTATTTTAGTACTCTCCATCCTGCCCTCCCATCAATATAACTTCATCTCTAAATCCAGTGTCTAGTTCTACACAATGAATGTCCTCATAGATTTCATTCACAGCAGATCGTACATGAATCCTATTTCTGATAAATGCACTGACCTTGGCATTCCTATGTAATAAGGAATCATATTGTAGCTGCTGGGGGAACCTGTTCATGAGTATTCCCATGGGGTGCCAAGGGTCTTTCCATAGAGACGTGTCTTCTCCATCTCCAATGGAGTGAACTATTAATGAACTAGCTTTTGTTCTGCATTTGAGAATATTGCACCAGCACCAGGATGAATCATTTTGTATCTCCATCAGCCAGAAGGCCCTTTCCTTGATAAGATTACGTTTGATCCATGTGAACCGGAGGTTATCTTTATTGGAGATTATATTCCAAACATGCCTTGTCATCGCAGCCTTGTTAGAAGTTTCAATGCAGCGGATCCCTAAACCTCCTCCATTGTAGGGGACACATGTAGAACTTGATGCCTACATATACTTGACTACATCTTGCGCACACAAATAAACTAAAAGAACATCCACAAAGAAATTAATTTTAAACAAAATGAATTGAGTTAAAGATAATAAGAGAGTGTAAATGTCTATAAGTCGGGAAGAGAACTTGATTTTGGAGGTTACAAAAGCTTGATTGTTAGAATTATTTCTTTCTCTGTAAACCAGACATTTTATTGACATACATTTCTAGAGTAAAAAATTTACGCGTTAGTATTCATCTTATTAATGTTTAGAGTGAAAATTCAATGAGGTTAAACTCACAGCACTGGTGAAGGCGAGGTTCTAGGTCATTGGATTAACTCTATTGATCAACCCTCCTTTCACTACTTTAGCTAAAAGATAAGGGTAGCTTAAATGGACAGATTTGGTGGATACTGGATAGTAGGTGTCCTGTAGAGTGCGTATTAGTGCAAATCAAGGACTTGAGGTTCTATTTCTATATTTTTTTTATTAAATACTAACTACGCGGGTGGTGCTCATGAAATTTGGAAAACTTTCATTTCAGAATGTTAAGATTGGCATATGCACCATCATCATTGTGAAATAATGTTATTTTCAATTGATCTTAAGCAAAACCTATTAACATATCTCACTTTTGAGGCTTTTGTGCCATAAAACAATGCAAAAAACAGAAAGGAAACCAAGTGTGCAATCATTTAGGGCATTCAGGAGGAGTATTGTTGTGATTTCGATTAAGATCGTAACAATAGTCGTAATTCATGTAATTCTTCCTTGCATTTTCATATGACTTGATTTGAGTAGGATTTAGCGTTGGATACTGCTGACCGTTCCACCACATTTTAGGGCAACAACTATATGTTGTTGAGCATCCATGGATGCTGAACCCTTGGAAGTGAGCTTGAAATGGCGCATAAGTCCAGTTAGTTTGTACTCTTCCACCATCAGTTGCCCATGTTCCGTCCCATATTGTCCCATTTATGTACATTTCTTTTGATGGGTAGTCTACACCGATATTTTTATCGTTCTTGAAAACCCTAATTGGGGTGTCATCCACAAGAAACCTGCAAAATTCCATGAAGATATATGGTGAATCAAATTGATCCAGAAAACTACAACTCTAATAGGGTAGGTATGGCAATGGGTCGAGTTTTGGTTTTCTATTATATTTTTTGAAACCCAAACCCGCGCCTTGCCATTCACATCCATAACCGAGATAGGCAAATGTTCTTACACCATTTGATATTGGTTCCAAAGGATACTATATGTGTGGAAATCTTGTGTTGGATCAAACCATAGATTGAACCTTTGCTCTCTGCGTACACCATTTGTAATGACATTAGTTTGCAGTGTGATAGGCTTCCCTTCTTCATCACCCAAGAATTCAAAGTCTGCTTCATCAGAGTCTTTATCCAAGGATTTCAACTGCCAACCGTAAAAATAAAAGTGAGATTAGGGAATCAGGTTCTGCAACCAGGATAATGTGATATCATATAAAAGGAGGTTTTTTACAACCTTGAGATACACATAAACACTTTGGAGATTTCATCATTATTTCAAGATCATGCTACGTCACCCTGATTGCAAAAATCTGATTTCCTAATATTTTCGTAAAAATAAATTGTAATTGTGATACACATCCATATAAATTTATAAGAAAAAGCGAAAGTTTCCAGGACTTGCATAGTAAGCTACCACAACCCCAGCAGTGTTCTTACTTTCAGGGAATTTTATCCTCATACTGAAAAAACCAGAACCATAACCCACCTTGGATCCAAATCCAGCCCCTCCTGCAATCACCAAAATTAACAATTCCAAACACATTATATCATGAATTTCTAGAACTAAAAATGTTAACATTATTGAACATTAGAGTCGATGACATTTTTATTACAATCAACAAGTAACATGTATAGTATGATCATATGGGCATAAAGAGAATTGACCTTGATTTTGATCCATGGTGAGCTGAATTTCTCTTCCTTGGTTTAGTCGTTCGACATGGTAATCTCCCCATGAAACCACATAATTTTTATCAAAGCTAAGGTTCTTGCTCGCAACAAGTACCCCATTACATACAAACACAATCGCGAAATACAAAAAAGAAATCATTGCAAGAAAAAAGAAGTTTCAATCCTGTTCTTGATTATGCAGTAAGTTTTATGGTTAGAATGAGATGTAGAAGATGAACAACAACAAGAATAAGTGCTATTTATGATGAATTTAATACTGAGTTTCACATGAATATTACTAATTTTGTTTTGACTATTTTGCTTTAACTAACATTTTATTTTGATTGACCCTTTTTTGCTTTCGGAGATTTCAGTAGATTTGATTACATTTTATTTCTATATATTTTGTTATCCAATCATATCAGCTTCAGATGCATGATGAAATATCTAAAATATCTGCAATATATTTTTTTTTCTCCCTTTCTTAGGACTTGCCAAGTCGTGCCCATGGCCTTTAATCAGTTTGCGTAAATGTGAAAAACACAGACGAAACGACCTCCGTTGTTTATTATCAGTACATGATACATATTAAATCATCTGCCTCTGTAACTGATAAATAGAAATTGAACCATACTAGTCAAGTAAAGCATTGACATTGTTAATGTTTTAATAGATAATTGATGTCGATATACACATTAGTTATTGAAGCATTCAGGAGGAGTTTTAGGGTGATTTTTTTTATCAGTACAATAATCATAGTACATGTATTTCTTTTTCACATTTTCGTAGAAATTTTGATGCTTAGTATCCAGTGTCCAAAATTTCTGTCTGTTCCACCAATATTTAGTAGAAAAACAAGGACCATTGTTGGAAGGGCATCCATCAATATTGAACCCTTGGAATTGTGCCTGAAATGGTGCAAAAGTCCAGTTAATCTTGGTTAAACCTCCATCAGTGGCCCAACCATCCCCATCCCATATGGTTGCATATAGATACATAGGAACTGATGGATACGCGACACCGATGTTCGTATTGTTCTTGAAAACCCTAATGGGCACTTCATCCACCCAAAATCTGCAAAATCCGATTGTTGAATACTGATCATTAAATAGGTTTTTGATAAACTAAAAATTAAAAGTTACAATTAGTATTCTTACACAACTTGATGTTCGTTCCAAAGGATTCGGTATGTGTGGAAATTTTTCGTTGGATCAAACCATAGATAGATCCTTTGCTCCCTATCCCCTTTACCATTTGCGTAAACATTGGTTTGAAGTCTGATCGGCTTCCCCTCTTTATTGCCTAGAAATTCAAAGTCCAGTTCATCGTGGCGACCATTACCTGAGTGCAACTGCCATATTATTGAATTTATCAACATTAATATCTCTGAAAAAAAATATTTTTATTTTGTATATCCTTCATGTTCTCAGAGTAATAAAAAAAAAAAGGCGATAAGCGAAAATGACAAAGGAAGCGGAACAAAAAAAAAAATGGGAGTTACTGAATTCTCACATAGTAAGCAGTAACAACACCTGCAGAGTTCCTGCCAGGAACTTTTATCCTCATACTGAAAAACCCAGAACCATACTCCAACTTGGATCCAAATCCAGAACCTAAATATAATCAACAAAAAAAAATGTTATAAACACAAATAGCTAGCTACTAGTTACGTATCAAAATTTATTCGTTAAATTAGTTTTTTTTTTTTTTTTGGTCGCGTGCTCTTGGAGCATTTCTATCCATGTCCCTTAAATTCCATCCTGCAACTCCCTTTTTAGGGTTGATTGGGGCCAAACACAGTGGCGCGAGTCTGTCATACCACTCTTTTAAGCATGTAGACACCACAAAATTTAGGAGACAAGCCGCTTGAAACTCTATATATTTTTTTAAAAGAAATTAGGGTATAGTATAGAAAAAATCTTTAAAACCCTTATAATTATTAGCAGTAACATTTCCAAATGAGATGCATAAGCAAACAGTATGAAAAGAGAATGAACCAGTAAAATTATCCAGGGATAGCTGGATTTCTCTTCCTTGATCTAGATAGGCTATGTGATCTTTTGCCCATACCGCGCCAAAGTTTTGATCAAAACCAACCTCGCTATGGTCACTTGCAAGTGCTCCACATACAGATATAATCACAAGTAGAAAACACAACAGAGATGAAGAAAAAGAAGAACCCATTGATGAAAACATTTGTATGAACATTTTAAAGCTTTCGATGTTCATATTTATACACACAAAGAATAGTATAGGTGTTTGTAGACGTAATTAGCAAGCAAAAATGTTGTGAGCACTTATGTTTACAATTTCTTCTACGCAATTGCTATTACAGTGCTATGATATGTTGAAAATCATCACTAACTAGCCCAAATGTTTAAAGTTTAAAGTTTAAAGTCCAAAAGTTAAAGCCCAAACCCATTATCTAGAAAATCCAACAATAATGGGTATTCTCTAGATGGCTCAATGTCTAGAGAATTCTACACCCTTATAATACTCTAAACATTTGAGAGAGATATAGAAAAGCAAAAATGTGTGAGAGAGATTGCTTCTCTAGAATCCTCTCACCTCCTTAGAACTACTATAAATAGGGAATATGTTGTAAGGTGTAGGCATCAAGGAGCAAACAAGCTCAAGTGTAGTAGTGAATGTTGTAAGCATAGTAAGGGTGTGAAATTAGTCTTTCTTAAGTTCTAGTTCTTCCCAAATCTCCCAGAGATTTGGTAACAGAGTCAGCTCACCCTATTCATACATAGGGTACTATTCTCACTTTTGGTAAAACACTATCTAGTCGGAGATCATTCATGCATAGTTCGGGACTGTGAAGCAGATTGGTGTAAGACCAAGCTTACTCGGTAGCACAAAGGAAGTTGTACCTTGTCACGATGGGAGATCTCGTTGGCACAACTGGTGGGCTTACAAAGCTCAACCACCATAATTACAAGAGTTGGTAAACAAGGATAAAGTCCTACTTGCAAGGGCAGGACTTGTGGCAGGTTGTTGGTGGTAGTGAGACTACACCACCACCAAAGGAGAATGTTGTCAAATTCAAGAAGTGGGAGATCAAAGCAGGGAAGGCGCTTTATGTGCTCAAGACGACGATCGAGGATGAAATGTTTCAGTATATAGAAGATGTTGACACACCCAAAGGAGCTTGGGATACATTTGCATCCATGTTTTCAAGAGCGAATGATGCACGCCTACAGTTCTTGGAGAATGAGTTGATGAACTCCAAGCAAGGAGGTATGTCTATTAGAGACTATTTTCTAAAAATTAAAATTTTATGTCGTGAAATTTCAGAGCTAGACCTTGCCTCCAAAGTTATCGAAGATAGGATGAAAAAAATAATAATCCATGGTCTAAAACCTGAATATACCAGGATTGTTACTGCCATTCGTGGTTGGCCAACTCAACCTTCTATTGTGGAGTTTGAAAGTCTGTTGGCCAATCAAGAAAGTTTGGCTAAGCAAATGGCAGGTGTCTCTCTGAAAAATAAGGAAGAGGAGGCGCTCTTCAACAAAATAAAGGGCGGGTATAAAAAGAAGAATTTTGTAAGATCAAATAAAGAAGAAGATAGCAGGCCCAAGAAGTCCCAGGAGAGGAGCTACAAGAAAGGGGAAGCTCAGCAAGGCAGAAACAACAACGACCGGATAAAGGACAGTTGCTACAACTGTGGCAAGAGAGGCCACTATGCAAAAGACTGTTGGTCAAGGAAGAAGACAGCTGAAGGAAACTTGGTGACGTCTCACAATCACCAAGACAACAGTGAAGAAAAATGGGACATCCAAGTATCCTTTGCAACTACCCAGCCTGTTCGTGAGGATCTTTTAGATGAAGAAATTGACTTCTCCAAGGATGAGGTAGCCATGGTCGCTGAAGATCAAGACATGCAAGTCAACTACAGTAAGGATTGGATTATTGACTCAAGCTGCTCCAACCATATGACTGGAGACAAGAAGAAGCTGTCAAGCTTATGTGAATACAAAGGAGCTCGGGTCGTGATACTTGCCTATAACACGGGATTGCCGATTGCTCACACTTGGGAGGCTACATTCACTCCACGCTTCAGCCCTAATCAAGTTCAATTGCAGAATGTCTATCACGTTCCAGGTATGAAGAAAAACTTATTGTCAGTATCACAATTAACAGCAACTGGCAAGTATGTGGTGTTCAGGTCGGAAGATGTTAAGGTGTACCAAACTCTAAAGCCATCGGGTACACCCATCATGACGGGAAGAAAGTTGGAGTCTATCTACGTGATGTCTGCAAAATCAGCATATGTGGATAAGACTCGATGCAGTGAAACTGCTGACTTGTGGCATGCAAGGCTAGGGCATGTTAGCTATCATAAGTTGAAGATAATGATGACTAAGTCAATGTTGAAGGGTCTACCTCACCTGGACGTACAAGGAGGAACAGTCTGTGTTGGGTGCCAGTACGGAAAAGCTCATCAACTTCCCTATCAGGAGTCAAAGTTTAGGGCCAAGGAACCATTGCAACTCATCCACTCAGATGTGTTCAGCCGGGTGAAGCAACCATCAGTCAGAGAAATGTGATACATTGTGACCTTTATTGATGATTTTTCAAGGTACGTGTGGGTTTACTTTCTGAAGGAAAAATCAGAAGTTCTCGACATATTTAAGGCATTTAAGGAGGACATCGAATGCAAAGTAGGAAAAAAGATCAAATGCCTGCGTATGATAATGGTGGAGAATACAGTTCAGATGAATTTATCAACTTCTTGAAAGAGTGGAAAATCAGGAGGCAACTAACATGTCCAGGCACCCCTCAACAAAATGGCATAGCTGAAAGGAAGAACCGACATTTGGCAGAGATATGTCGAAGTATGTTGCATGCGAAGAATGTACCGAGTCATTTTGGGTCGAGTGTATGAAGACTGCAGCTCATGTTATCAATAAGCTGCCACAAGCAAAACTAGATTTTCTTTCACCGTTCCAGAAGTTATGGCATACAAAGCCTACGGTGAGTCACTTTCGAGTATTCGGATGTGTGTGCTACGTGTTCGTTCCTGATCACCTAAAAAGTAAGTTCGATAAGAATGCTATTCGTTGCATCTTTGTGGGATACGACAGTCAAAGAAAAAAGTGAAAATGTTGCAATCCTACAACCAGACGGTGTTATACATCAAGGAACGTGATGTTTGACGAAGCTTCATCGTGGTGGTCTACACAACAACTACTTCTGCCAGACTCCAAAAGTCTACAAGAGAAAATGCAGGAAAATAAGTCATCACCTGCAAATGATGAAGAAGGAGTACGACCAAGCTCACCCAAAACACCAAGTACATCTTCAAGCCCATGACAGACTGGTATATATAAAAAAAACACCAGAAGAAGTTCAAGAAAGTGAAGAAGATGTGGGCCAACAGTTAAGAAGGACAACTAGACAACGCAAGCCCAATCCAAAGTATGGAAATGTTGTGACTGAAGAACACAACATTAAGGAGCCCGCAACATTTGAAAAAACATCTCAGAGTCTGAAATGGAAAAATGCAATGGAAGAAGAAATCCAAGACGGATAACCAAGTAGCAGATATATACACTAAGGGACTTGGCACGACAAAGTTTGAAGACTTTCGGAGACAACTTGGCATGATCTTCAACGGAGTTAGTGATGAGGGGGAGTGTTGAAAATCATCAGTAACTAGCCAAAATATTTAAAGCCTAAAGCCCAAAAGTTAAAGCCCAAACCCATTATCTAGAAGATCCAACAAGAATGGGTATTCTCTAGATGGTTCAATTTCTAAAGAATTCTACACCCTTATAATACTCTAACATTTGAGAGAGTTCTAGAGAAGCAAAAATGTGTGGTTGAGATTGCTTCTCTAGAATCCTCCCACCTCCTTAGAACTACTATAACTAAGGGAGAGGTTGTGAGGTGTAGGCATGAAGGAGCAAACAAACTCAAGTGTAGTAATGAGTGTTGTGAGCATAGTAATGGTGTGAAGTTGTAAGAGACTTTTGAGAGATTAATAAAATTAGTCTTTCTTAAGTTTCAGTTCTTCCAAATCTCCCAACGTGATACAGTTTTAACGGTGATCGAAGACAAATAAGCAAACAATTTTTAGATGATCAATGTCACAAGAACTTGAAGTTTTGATTTAGAACTTTGAAAATTTATCCCCATATCTTCATCTTGTCTGGAAAATTATTGACATGGATTGGTATTCTTATCATATATATATATATTTTTCTTATCAAATTTAAAAACTAACTTCCCATGCTCAAAGAAAGCTATACATATGAAGAGTGTCACATTTATAATTTATGCCATTACATGGGTTCAATTTTATTTTTCATTGCTATTTTGGGGCATTGTGCATGTGCACTTGCGCGCACCCCTCCTTCTTACTTGATGTGAAGCTATTCAAGCCAACTTCATTTAACCACTAGTTATAACATCGATCCCAATTTATTGGTATATTTTAGGGCATAATATGGGTTGAATACGGATTTCGGTTCTTAGTCTTTGTTGAATTTTGCATGATCATCTGATTATAGGTAAAACTAGAATCCATTTTATGCACTAACCACGAATTACATAGGCACTGGTGAGAGGGTTGCGCAGTGCCTTTCTTTCTTATCTAGTTGTTTATTACACCTATTCATTATTTTTTAGTAGATTACATTGAATGATCTCTTTTGATTTAAAAAGTAAAGTTGTCTTAATGTTAAAAAAATTAAAAAAAAATTAATTAATCAATAAAAAACACATTTATTTTAAACATTGCACAACACTATGAAACATTAAAAAAAATTTGGTTAAATACGAAGATTTTTATTGAAGATAAGAAGGAAATAAGATACAAAGGAAACCAAATCTGGATCAAAGAATACCAAGACACTATAAAAGTGCAAAATTGTATCCATTCCAATTAATATATGTACATAGGTGTTAAATTTTTTTTTTTTTTTTAAATCTCCATAGATTAGTTGGAGAGTAGTTCTCCTGCCCTGAGAACTTTAGAAGAAGGTTAATACTAATAATTAACATTGTAAATTTTTTGTTCCGCCTCAAGTAACCAATAAATAAAAATTGAACCAGGATGATGTGGCATCGTTAGAAGAGTTTTTTATAACCTCAACATAAAATCTTTAGGGATTTCATCATTTTTTTGAAATCACACGACGTCACTCTGGTTACAAAACATAGTTGCAAAAACATAATTTCCTAGCATTTTCGATCATAGTAAATGTAATTTTTTTCTTCACATTTTCGTATAATTTCTGTTGCTCAGTCTCCAAAAGCTCTGTCTGTTTCACCAAAATTTAGAAGAAAAACAAGTCCCATTATTTGATGGGCACCCATCAATATCGAACCCTTGGTATTGGGCTTGAAATGGTGCAAAAGTCCAATTAATCTTCATTCGATCTCCAACAGTGGCCCAACTATCCCCATTCCATAGGCTTTTAAGAACAAACTTCCCATATTCTCAAACAATGCTACAGATGTGAAGAGTGTCAAATTTATGATTATTTCATTTACATGGATTCAATTTTTTTTTGTTTTTTCATTGCTATAATAGTGATCGCTGTTTGTTGGGTATGTTAGAGCATAAAAAAGGTTGATTATAGATTTTGGTTCTTGGTTTTGTTATTTTTTATAGAGTTTTTCGATCTACAACTTCATTTATGAGTGGTTAAGCTTGCGGGTATCGTGTAAAGTTATTGTGGTGTGTGAATTGACTTTGGGTTAGGGTCCCTCTTATGCTTATGTAGTGTGTCGAAGGAAAGAAATAGAAAGATCTGTCTTGGGGTTAATTGATCGGATCACTCTATTACGATGGGAATTGGGAGTTGTTGTAGATGATGGGTTCGGCTTTTAATCAATTTAAGGAGTTAAATTTCGACACCTTCGTGGTGTCTTAGTATATATGTTTGTTTTGTATTTATAATATTGACTTATTGAGTATCCCACTCAATACAACAGTTAGGGAAAGACAGGTGGTAAACAGTCCATTAATAGCCAATGAATTGATTGACTCTAGAAAGAAGCAAGGAGTTTCGGGACTTGTCATCAAATTAGACTTCTCAAAAGCCTTTGATAATGTTTCCTAGCGGTAGTTAGGCTTTATAATGACTTGCATGGGCTTCGACCCCAAATGAATTCAGTGGCTTCTTATTTGTAGATCTACCAATTTTTATATGAAGATCAATGGAAATTTACATGGTTTCTTCAAAGGATCCAAATGACTCCGCCAAGGTGACCCTTTGTCTCCTCTATTTTTCACCTTAGCGGGAAAGGGGTTGACCCAAATGATCCTAAAAGTAGTTGTGGCAAGTCTGGTGAAAGGTTTCTCAATAGCTGAAGAGAGTCGCCCCATCCATATCATTCAGTATGCCAATCACCTTTTGTTTTGTGATGCGTCAGTTGCCTAGGTCTCGGCCCTAAAAAAGATCATGATTTGGTTTGAGGTGATCTCTGGTCTTAAAATCAATTTTCGCAAATCGATTGGTTTGCCCATTGGCGAGGTCCCCAATCTACCCCAACTTATTGGGTTGTTTGGATGTGCAACATGCATTCTTCCAGCCAGATACTTAGGCATGCCTTTGAGTGCGATATACAAAAGTAAAGTTGTATGGGATGAGATAATTGAAAGAATGCAAGCTGGGCTGACATCCTGGAAGCGCAAATGTCTCTCAAAAGCTGGAAGGTTGACCCTGATTAAACCCACTCTCGTTTTCATCCCGGTTTACCACTTGTTTCTTATTATGAGAGATTTCCTCTGAGGCTCCACTTTGCACTCTCGAAAGATGGATCTGGTTGGTTGGGAGAAAATTTGTTGCCCCCAATCTCGAAATGGGTTAGGTATCCGCCAAGTGAGTATCTTTAACTCGACTCTCCTTACGAAGTGGCTTTGGAGATTTGCAAAAGAGAACGGTAATTTGTGGAAATCATTTATCATTGACAAATACGGACGGACCAGATGGGAGTGGGAAGCTACAACTAAGTATGTCCCCTTCGGATGCTCTATGTGGAAGTCCATCTCTCATTGCTCTAATGAGTTCTATCCTCACACATTGATCTGATGTTTTAATGGAGAAATGATTTCCTTCTTGAAACATGGTGTAGCATTCATCCTCTTAAGGATTTGTTGTCTCATTTGTTTAATATCTGATATCTAAAAAATGGTCGGGTCAGTAGCCTTTGGGTAAATGGGCTGGGAATTTCCTTTCTGGAGACCTCTAATTGAAAGGGAGTTAGAAGAGGCGAAAAATTTAAAGCAACTGCTCGAAGACCAGGCTATCTCTGAAGATCCTCACGGGTTGGAATGGAAAGGCAAATGGGTTGGCTTTTCGGTCAAAGAGTTTTCTGGGTTTTTGGTTGCCCCGACTTATGAGACTATTATAACCCTTTCATCGCTTCCCATAATAACTTGATCTGGGTGAAACATCTTCTTCCAATAATCAATTTCTTTTGTCGTTCTGTTTTGCATGGAAGTCTCCTGACTAAAAGTGGTTTTGAGGAAGGGGGAATTTTCGTGGGAAGTGTCTGTGTGCTTTGCAACGAGAATGATGAGACTATTGATCATTTGCTTATTCATTGTCGGTTCTCTAAGAGTGTGTTTGATTGAACAAAAAAATAGACATGGAAATTGAAATCGTTTCCATGAAACCGATTTCAAAGTCTCCCCTTCAGACTTGGATTTCCATGAATAGTGAAAAAATAGTCTTACGAAGATTCGATTTCATGTCAGTAAATAAACAACCAAACAACGAAAATCTGCATAACAAGGGAATGGATTCCATTTTCCAAGAAAAATGGCTAACCAAACAGACCTAAGTCTATTTAGAGTATTTTTCTTGCAGAATTTGGGTAAGTATCGTGTTTCATGGCTCCATTTTGGACTGGTTAAGTTGGTAGTCTCATACCAATCCCCCTCATCTCGCATAATGGCTGTAGCGTAGGGTTCCCCATGTGGTGTGTTTGGAAGGAGAGAAATATGAGGGTTTCTGAGGGGCTTAATAGATCAAAGCACGTCGTTTATTTGGATATTAGGAAATTGTTGTGGAGAATGGGCAAGGCATATAATATTTTTAGGGATGTATTTTTTGACATGTTCATGGTGTCATGACAGTCCTTGCTTTAGGATTTTGCCTTGTGTAATTTTCTTCCCTTTGTCTATTTAATAAAAATCTTCGTATTTTATAGCAATAAAAAAATAAAATAATAACAATAATAATTGTCTAAGGGTTCTCCATTCTAAATAAAATGTTTCTTGTTTGGCCTTGGAAATTTGTTTTTTTTTTTTTTTTTTTTAGAGATTTGAAAAGGCCAACTCATTTCATGAGAAAAAGCAATTCCTTGAATTGTTAATATTAAATGCTAAAAGTTTTGATACTTATTTGTATCCAGAGTCCTTCTACAGAGCGAGGGAGGGAGCGAGGTAAAGGAGCGACCCATCCTCTTCGAGATGAGTGTATCATGTTGGAGATGCGCACGGATGCTCATCACGAGAAGGATGGGTGGTTAC
The DNA here is from genome assembly GCA_003290165.1 of Berberis thunbergii. Classification (NCBI taxonomy): domain Eukaryota; kingdom Viridiplantae; phylum Streptophyta; class Magnoliopsida; order Ranunculales; family Berberidaceae; genus Berberis; species Berberis thunbergii. Next base: position 137,508 of record QNQO01001639.1, read on the forward strand.
ACCCATCCCTCACTCCCTTTACCTCGACCCCTCCCTCGACCCCTAGAATTTTCCTTGTAGAGTCCTTCTACAGAGCGAGGGAGGGAGCGAGGGATGGGTGTAACCACCCATCCTCCTCGGGATGAGTGCATCACGTTGGAGATGCGCACGGATGCTCATCACGAGGAGGATGGGTGGTTACACCCATCCCTCACTCCCTTTACCTCGACCCTCCCTCGACCCCTAGAATTTTCCTTGTAGAGTCCTTCTACAGAGCGAGGGAGGGAGCGAGGTAAAGGAGCGAGGGATGGGTGTAACCACCCATCCTCCTCGGAATGAGTGTAACCACCCATCCTCCTCGGGATGAGTGCATCACGTTGGAGATGCGCACGAATGCTCATCACGAGGAGGATGGGTGGTTACACCCATCCCTCACTCCCTTTACCTCGACCCCTCCCTCGACCCCTACTGGGGATTCTCTTGGGCTTCATTAATCTAATGAATTTAAACCAACAATAGTAAAGAGCATATCGTTCCAGCGAAAGAGTTAAATTTGGTTTGTTTGAAGTGATGATTCAACGCTAAGTCTTTGTCACTTTGACTCCGTCTCAATGGTCGATTGATTTTGTTTCGTGGTCTTTGAATCATACTTTTGGTTTCCTCTAATCTATTACTTTATATTACATGATTTTTAAATTAATATAAGAAATTATACAAACATGAGCTTTCATCAAATTAAGCTTAATGTGTCATTTTAAGGCATAAATTTTTTTTATTAGTGTTTTGTTATACCTATATATACAGTCTCATAATCTCATCTTATCTTATAGTGATTGGTGAATGAATTAATCATTGGAAAATAATGAACGAGTATTTCAACAATTTGCATGAGTCAAGTGTAGGGGCATCAAGTGTGACAGGTTTTTAAAACATGATAATTATGGGGAGATAATGAATAACATTTGAAGCAGTTTCTTGTCATAATTTGGTTTGAGTTTGATGTTTCAAGATTCTATTTTAGATTGGCTAAGTTGGTGGTCTCAAGCTAATCCTTCCCGTCGAAGGAGTGGTTATGGCGTAGGGTCCCTCACATTTTCATGTGGTGCGTGTGGAAAGAAAGAAATAAAAGGGTATTTGAAGGACTCAACAGATCAGAGCACTCTATCTTTATCGAGATTAGAGAATTGCTGTGGAGGATGGGTTCAGCTTGTAATTTGTTTAGGGATTTGGGTTTTGACACTTTCATGGTGTCGTGGCATTCCTTGATATAGGAATGTTTCTCTTTGTTTGTTGTTTCATTTTCTTTCCTTAATAAACATTTTTGTGTTTGACCAAAAAAAAAAAAAAAAAAAGGTGAGACATTCATTTTTTTTTGTCAGGTTTGGGTTTTTTTTTTACAATTTTACACATTCTATAAATGATGTTTTTGATTGTATTCTAAAAATAATAGATAAAATTGTAAAAAAACCTCAACCTATCAAAAAAAATAGCTACCTAGACTTATTCGATAATGAATCCTAACTTAAAACTTGAAGTTAATAACAAAAAAAAAATTCCATAATAAATGGATTGATACATAAACTAGAGTTCTAATTACATGGACATAATGAATCTTTAGAGTTTAGGAGACAAATTACACCAGGTGTGTATCATCTCCTATGGAAAAGCCATTTCTATAGTGTTTGCTTACATTTTTCCCATATTCCAAACCAACAAATTAAATCAGAATTATGTCAATGAGTTAAAATAACATAATTGACATGATGTTAACTAAAAATACACATTACGCTAATTCGATCGCAAATCAACTTATTTAAGAAGTCTACGAATTCCTGTTTGTCCTGACGAGCCACACTGAAGTTTAGGCGTAAGGTCGTTAAGGAGCCATTCTGCCATTTTTTTGTAAGCTGTTTGTGTCAAATGAATACCATCCCAATTTATCATTTTTTCTGGGTTGGAACAAACTGCAGTCCCCATTCCTCCGCAAATATTATACAAATCGACATTGTTTTCGCCTCCAGCTCCACAACAAGCTTTCGTTTTAGACGTTTCATCAAAATCTAACCAAAACAATTTCAGTGTATTAGATCAAGTGCAAGTGTGCACCAAAATTTTAACTAAGAAATTACTTACAAACTGAGAATTAACTTACCAAATTTAGTAGCATTTGTGAACACTGATAGGAAAGCATTGTACTGATCTCCATACAATATTGTTGCTTTAGGGTGCGCTTGTTTGAGTTCATCTATGGCCTTTTTGAGTTGATCATTGAAAGAATTAGATAATTGGTTTGCGGATCTTAAACATCCAAAATCATCGTAATTCTCAGGATTGGTGTCACTTTCCACAGTAATGATCGCGGCAAAACATCCCAAAGGAGGAGCCCCAGGTATAACCATGCGAGTTGCCCCAAGATTAATCACTTCCTGCATTTAAAAGTCCTCAACTAAATCGACATTTAATCCCATAACTTATCTGATCTTAAGTATTTTGATGATGGAATCATTTCTATATTAGCAAATTTAACAGGTGCAAGAAATGAGATCCCTACACATTGGATTAGACAATCCTAACTGAGTACTTACTTCGGTGGCATCTTTGATGTTCTTAACAACGCGCAACACTAATTTTGGGATCAGATCATTTGGAAATTTTGACATTTTTGCGTAAATAAAGTCGTTTCCACCAATCTCTCCCATCATAACAAGAGATTTTCCAAGTTTTTGCTTACATTCTTCACCATTTCAAACCAAAGAAACCAAAATTATTAGGTTAATCGAAATGTAGTTGAATTCAATGAGCCCGAAATGAGAAGATTGTCTTGTCTTAATCACCTGTTTCTGTAGAACAAGCAGATTTAAGATGGTCTTTAAACCATTGAAGTTGAACATTGAGAGAGCTTTTGGTGAATAATGGAGTAATATTCATCTTTTCAAGCATTGTTGAATTGATTGCAGTGGAACCAGCTACAGCAAAGTTAACTCCATTCGCAAAATTGGATTGTTTATTGAGATAAGGGTGAAGATACGGAAGGCCAAATGAATTCGCTGCAAATATACAAAAATAACTATAAAACTTAGACATAGAAAAACAACTCATTAATTGCTATACAATCATTTTTCCTTAATATTACTTTAAAAGAATAAACCATTCGTTTTACCAATGTAGTCAATCATGAGTAACCCATCTGAGCATCGACCTGTAGGTTTTGCATCAAATGCGTCTATTCCATAAGGCGCACGAGCAATGTTAGTCTGCGCTCCTTCATGTTCACGAACTAGGTTCCCGGTATCTGACATAGAATCCCCAAAATTATATATAGTTTCGAACGAGCAATTTGCAGCAGAACAATTACAAACAAAAAGCAAAATTGATATAAACAAAACAAGAAGAATCAAGTCTTTGTTGTTGATTGTCATTGTTGAATTACAGAAATCAAACCCTAATGGATTCCGGCCTAAAAGATCACCAGTGCTTTTATTGAGAGAAAAAAAGGGTTATAAACAATGGAAGGCTGACATGAATCAAAATGCTTGGTCATTATTTGAACAAGAATTTGAAATCTATGGTTAGGAGTAATATTTGATCCAGTTTTATTAACAATAATATTTGTGTACATATATAGGACTACGGCCTTAAAAACACGAGGATTTGTCTCACCCTTTAGAAATTCTTGGCTCCGCCGTGGACTGTATTTTTCTTTTAATCCCTTAACTCCTTCCATCTCAAATGCTGTCAGCAGAATTCAAACCCTGGACTTGTGAACGGTAATTTTCTGTGACAATTTTAGTATCCAACATCCAACTTGGCCTGGAGGTTTCGTAACTATGGAAACCATACGGCGGTTGCACTTGAACCTAGATGGTACTTGAAGATACGTAACTCTATATGGCAAAGAGTGATCTTACATCTCGAAGCATCGTCAACGGATAGGATTGATTCGATTAGGTAGAGATTGAGTTGAGATTTGAAACAAGAAGATTGGAAATGCATTGGGCTTTATGGAATGGACCCAAGAACTCTGTTGGACCGAAGCCACGACTTTAATGGATCCATAAAATATGGTTTTTTTTTTCCACAAGAAATGGCTTTAGTAACCCAATTATGCTAACAAGTTTGATATCAATGAAAGACCCTAATCATGCATGAGCTCACAAACATTTGAAATCGAACAGATAACATGAAATAAAGATAAGTTTTGGAATTAAAAAAAAAAGAAATTAGCTAGGTTGGTATTTTTGTATGTGTAAAATGATTCAAGGGTCAGTTTTGAAAAGTAAAAATTAGTGTTAAACTAGGGTGGTGTTTTTTTTTTTTTTTTGAAGTGGTTAGAAGTTAAATTTTGAATAAGCTTATGAATGAAATATTTGTTTTACTTATAAATGAGTCGCTGATTAAAAGCTGTAAAATTAAAAGATATTTGTTTTAGGTGTTGATTTGAAGTTTTATTTTTTAAAATTATTTTTGCCCACCGTGACAACTCCCACCGCCCACCACAAGCCATTAACATTAACGCATTTTTTCACATGTTTTCTCTCTTCCAATTACCATTGAGATCTTTTTGCACCACTACAACAAACCATCATATATCGCTCTTCATTCCTCAATAGAAAAGAAGAAAAAGAGGAATATGAGGGGAGGCCTTGGAGGGCCGGTGGTCGTACTACTCGCATGATAAAAATGAGGTGAAAAAAATAATGGATGGTTGGTAAAGGAGAATGCGTAGTAGCAGTCATTATGAATTTATTGTGAGGTTATTATTGAAATAAATTTTCATTAAGTACTCAATGCTGAGTAATCAACACCCCAATGATGCTTACTCTAATTAGAACTTCAACTTCTGATAAGAACTAAAAACAAACTTTTTCCCACTTCTTATTAAGACTTTTGAGTTCATTCAAAACAAAACAAAAACACCCTCTATGACGTGGGCACCGTTGATGACTTAGGTGACGCTTGTTTTTTTAAGTGCTTAAAAGCTAACTTCTAACTGGAGTTAGAAATTCTGAACGAACTATTTGTTTTGCTTCTGAATGGGCTGCTAATTAGAAGTTGTAAAATTAAAATGTTTTTGTTTTTAGGTGATGAATGAGAAATGTTTGACAATTTTGCCCCACTAAGGAGACACATACAGGAATAAAGAGATGATGAGTTGGAACCCGACATTATACGGTGCTGATCAATTTTCAAAGTTTTCAAAACTACATGCTACATAATGAAAACTTGAAAATATACATGAAAGATAGATGAATAAAAGCTTGAAAAATACAGAGAAATAAACATAAAAATGAAAAAGAGAAACGATATAAGCTTCTTACATTTGAAGAGTCCTTGTGAAGGTAGGTAGAACGAGAATGCTTGGTGAATAAAATGAATGTGTGACGTCAAAATTTAGCCCTACTTATTTTCAAGAAGATGAAGGCAACAATTGTTATTGAAAAAAAATTGTAAGATTACTATTGGAATAATTTTTGAGTCAGCATTCAATGCTAAGTGATCAACACCTCCCTGTTGCTTACTGTAATAAAAATTTCAACTTCTGATTAGAACTAAAAAAAACACTCTAAACAAATGTGTCTCACTTTTTCTTAAGACTTCTGACCCTATTCAGAAGCAAAAACAAATACTGTCTTAGTTCTGAAAACTTAAAATCAGCAATAAATCCCCTCACACAAATTCAATTTGTTTGGACTATTATAACGCTTCTATTAAAGAATTATTATATATAGTCCATTTGCTTACCTACCAGTCACTTTAATTTAAGAGGAATTCTAGGTGTCGAGTAAATCAGCGAGGAAATGAGCGAGGGGAGGGAGGTGGCGGGGTGGAAACCGTTCACCTCCCTCGGGATGTGTGCCATCTTTTTTGGTGTGCACATCCCGAGAGAGGTGAACGGTTCCCACCCCGCTACCTCCCTCCCCTCGCTGGTTTCCTCGACACCTAGAATTTCTCTTAATTTAATTACAACATAAAGAGATAAATTACATTTGCTTAACTACCAGTCCACTTTAATTTAATTTTTGAGTCAGTATTCAATGCTAAGTGATCAGCACCTCCCCGTTGCTTATTTTAATAAAAAATTCAACTTCTGATCAGAACTAAAAACGAAAACTCTAAATAAGGTGTCTCACTTCTTCTTAAGACTTCTGACTCTATTCAGAAGCAAAAGCAAGCACCGTCTTAGTTCTGAAAACTTAAAATCAGCAATAAATCCCCTCACACAAATTCAATTTGTTCGGACTATTATAACGCTTCTATTAAAGAATTATTATATATAGTCCATTTGCTTACCTACCAGTCACCTTAATTTAATTACAACATAAAGAGATATATTACAATGAAAAATATGGGGATCAATCAAATTGCTTTCGAGAAAGAAAACAATGGATAATTAAAAATAAAAAAGACAAAGTCGTGTATTGTGTAGGATTTTTTATTTTTTTTTGGAAATTGAGCAGGGGTTATTTAGCATCCCCAAACTCGATAAATAAAATTTCTAGTGTTACAATCTCAAGTATGTTTTGCCTATTCTATCTTCATGGACAATATCTTTCAAGTCCTCAGCAAAGGAGCTTGGGATAATCTCTAGAAATTCAAAATCTGGAAGAAGACTGGCCAATTTATTTGCAATTCTGTTGGTTTCTCTGTAGTCATGGCTTACATTGTATTGGTTAAGTAGACCCAACATACTTTTTATTCTCCTAATGATGTGTCTTAGGTTCCATGTTGCCTTCATGTCTTTAGTTAAATAATCTAGGACAGTGGTGGAATCTGTTGAGATCTCGAGCTCCATTAGGTTGTGCAACCTTGCTAGTTTAAGCTCAGCTTCAATTCCTTGAAGCTCATGTTTGATCATTGTTTGTCCCTTGGTAGCACCTAAACAAGCTGCCACCACATCACATGTATCATCTCTTATTACTGCACCGTATCCTTCCCTAGTGCCATGAAGTGAGCCATCTGAATTGACCTTATACCAGCCAGCATTCGATCTCTTCCACTTGCATTTGATCGGTTTTCTTAATATAAATTATAGTTACAGATTCCATTTGTTAAATAACTGTCTGTTCTGCGCATTGTCCTCAACTTTAAGCTCATCTGCGATAAGCTTAAGTCTGATGTCCATATAGGTTCGCTTTACTAGTTCAATTTTTGTGTAGGAATTAATCATGACTAAACTACAACAAAGACATTGTTTTCATTTACTTTATTAGGTTGGAATCCAATTAAATTGTCTTAGTTAATTAGTCTCTGTTTAGTCTAATAAACACCTTTGAACATTTTAACACGCAATAAAAAGGATAACAGTTATGACGGGATTATATCATGCATGCTCCATGTGTTCTTCAAATATTCTGTAAAAAAAAGAAAGGTAGTCAGGTTAATTGGCTAAGGCGGTGATGGTTTGAGACCTCACGTCTTGGGTTAGATACCCGACTACACACTCACCTTATATATATGATAAGTAATTATGGAGGGAGAAATAGTTTATCTTCAGTGTTTGGTGAAAAATACAATATAACTATGTATTTCAAGCAAATAATTCACTTTAGATTATTTCTAACCATTTATTTCAGACACCTTGATTTTTCTACGTACCAAAGATTAGTTAATTTCTAAATTATTCTTTTTATTATTTTTTATATTTTTATTTTTTTGTTTTTAAACCATATTGTATAATGTCTTCAATTGCCATCAAGGGTTAAAATGTGTACATGAAAATTTTCTAATGCAACCATTAATTAAGATTTTAAATGACTAAGCAATGAACTTTTTCAAAGAATAAGTTTACAACAATTTTACAGTATTTGGATTTACATGCCTGATTTGTGCTTGGATGGTATCGGACATATGGTTTATTTGACGTGACATGAAGAGGTTATTAGACAATTTCTTTTTGTTAATCAAAAGAGTTTGTACGGAGGACATTCCAATCAAAGGCCATATCCTGTTCATATAGTGTGAAAAAGTCTTTTTTATATCACTTAACCAATGTGTATAAAAAACACACAAGTCTAGTTTCTAGATACCTTCAACTAAGAAACCATTTAGTGGACTAATCAAGTTTAGTACAACACAAGTCAAACATTGAGTCCATGAACCTCACCTAATCTCCATAGCCAAATTAGTAAACAAAACGAAACATTAATTTTCATAATTTAGAATATTTGCCTAGTTGATTCTCCCATTCCAACATGACACAAAAACTAAGTAGAGCACCTAACTCTATGGTCCAAATATTGAAAAAAAAAAATGTAAGATAAAATTGGAAAAATCCGAGGTATCGACAAGTGTATGCGTAACTAGCTCATAAGAAAAAGAAAAAAAAAAAACCCATAATGACTAGTCCAAATCAATAATTCCAATCTGGCCTTAATTGTAGCTCGCGTAAAAACTCAATAGGAATTTGCCTCCGATTTGTAAATAAAAGAAAAACATGTAACAAAAATCAATTTTGCTAGGTAGTCAACTTAGTCAGTCATTTTTTTAGTTAAATTGAAATTTTTTTTTTTAACAATTTTACTTATTCTCTTTAAAACACAATCACAAACATAAAAAAGAAATGACTGATTGACCTATCAACCAAGAATTGTTGAACAAAAATTAATTCAAATGTATAAGAGGCCCAATTCTACGATACCTGATATTTTATGCCTGATGCGTGTCTGAATAGAACTAGGCATGTGCACCGACTTGAAAAAATAAAAATAAAAATAAAAATAAATGAACGAAAGATTTGGATGCCAGACACGCAACGGACACCGTAGACGTGATGGTATAAGAGTGGTTCAAGACTTTTATTGATTCAACAAGTTTGATTTTTTCTTCGATGGGATGTGACCTTCTACAGAGTTACATCTCCCTCCACTTATTTTTTATCTTAAAAAGATGAACCAAGTCCACTACATATTTGGGTAGAATTATTGAACCTGTCTAAATGGAGGATACAAATTTGGCTCTGTTTTTGTTCAATTATTTTTTCAGAATGGAGACATTTCAAAGTCTGAAGTCAATTCAGATGTTAAAAAAACGAGTTCAATTTTCTTTAGGAATGTATTTTCTTTGACATTTTCAGGGTTTTGATGTATATATAAGGTCTGTACTAATGGAAATTTTATTTTATTTTATTTTTTAAAATTTGTCTAGAAATTATTAGAGGGAGAAATTTTTATTGAATACTAAGAGCATACGGAAATTCTAGAATAACAACCATATGACACGGCAAGTGAAATCCAATGTTGTTTTGCCTTGTTGAAGGTGAAATGCATCCCACATGCCCCACATCAGAAATAATTTTTCTAACGACGGAAGAATAATTCTTTTTCTCACACGCATCACACGTCATAATGCCTCCTTTTATAATCTAGATACAGTAGGCATTGTTCCTATCAACAACCCTACATTAATTGGACCAACTTTGCTGTTTAGCTAGGTCAAAAGATGGACAGAACAGGGTAGACAACATGTTTATAACATGTGAGCATTATTATTAGTTTGTGAATACACTTTATTATTGCAACCCCCCTACCATTCACTATCAGACCAAACTAATCAGACAATCTCATTAGGTAATGCCTTACTTAGATAATGACAAGTGAGCAAATTAGGCATACCTAATACTTTAGTCAAGTTGGTCGAAGCTGGCCAAATCCCCAAATCTTATTAGTTTATTATAATTGGCATCTTCCGTGCTAGATAGGGGTGGGCATCTCATTCCGTGATCTTGTTTCCGATTCGATTCAGTTTCGTCTCGTTTCATCTCGATCTCGTCCTTTCTCGTTCCGATTTTTTTTCGGTCTTAATGGGATTGAATAATTTCATCCCGATTCCGTTCCGTCCCGATCTAGAATGGGATGGAATGAAGATTTTCAATCCCGCCAATCCCGTCTCGTGCTAATATTTTTATTTATTTATTTATTTAATAATTTTAAAATTGTAATATTAGTGTAATTGAAGAAAAATGAATTTAGTTGAAATCAGTGTAATTGATATTAGTCTATATTTGCAACTACTTGATATTGGTTTATTTATAGAATTCTAAATTAATTATTTAATTGCAAATTCTTTAAAACTCAAAATGGGATTGCTAACTACATTGGAGAGTTTTATTTCGTATCAAGACAATGAATTTAATGATTATTTTTTTAAAGCAATAATGAAACATTATTCTTATCACTTCAATTCTACTCATCATTTTATTCACTATTCGAAATAGTAGAGCAGGTCCACCATTATCACTATACTGTCCACCTCTTAATCATTCAAAACTCTGCAGAAATCTTAATTACAAGGTGAATTTCAGCTATCATTTATAGTAGTTTATTATGATGTTGCATACTCAATCTAATACTATCATTTATGTGTAGTTATACGAATTGTTTTTGCCTCTTTTCAACTAAGCAAATTGAGTCTTGTGTAAGCAGTAATTTGTAAAAAAAATGAGAGCACGTTGATCCCGTCACGAATCCGTTTGGGATAAAACGAGGTCGGGATAAAGTTTTTCCCATCCCGTCCCATCTCGATCTCATATGAACGATATGAAATATCTCGTTCCGTCCCGTCTAGTGCCCACCCCTAGTGCTAGAGTAGAATCGAGTTATATTATACATTATAAGGATATTTGGGCATTCGGTGTTCATTTGAAGAAGAAGCGAATATTAGTTAGCGAGCTAGAGACAACAATAAAAGTACTAGCTAAAGATGTGAAAATTTCGACATCTCCAAAGCATAAACTTAATACAGGAATTCTAAATGTCGAGGGAACCAGCGAGGAAACCAGTGAGGGACGTGATGTGGCGGGGTGGGAGCCGTCCACCCCGCTCGAGATACATGCCACCATTTTTGATGCACGTATCTCGAGCGAGGTGGGCAGTCCCCACCCCGCCACATCACGTCCCTCGCCCGTTTCCTCACCTGTTCCCTCGACATTAAGAACTGCTCAACTTAATAAGAACCCAAGAATAATGAATAATTAACAATACATAAATTACTCCTTAGAGCATAAAAGGTGTTACAATATAAATGATAAGAACAAATAATAATCATCAGAACTACAAAAGGGGAATGCAACATTGATCATTCACTAAGGCAACCATGTCCCCCCAAGCAATTGAAATACAAATTTTAAGTCACTAATATATATAGTAATCTATAAATGGTGATTGATGAGGATTGGATTCATTCATTCAAAGATCTCTCCACCTTATAATTTGATGACAGATTTACAGCATATGGAGACACCATGGTCAGCCTGCAAGAAAGAAGAAAAAATATCCATTATTTAATTATTTCTCTGATTAGAAAAATATGCAAAATTTTGAGCATGTTTTTTTTGTTGCAGATTAGTTGATAAAAAAAATAAAGGTTGCAGACTTCTTGCAAATAATTTAAATATTTATAGTTTTAAATGAAAGCAACGGGTGACATGTCAAATACATGACATTATACATTCATGTCAACGATACTGAGTACACCTTATGAAAAGGAAAATTCTAGGGGTCGAGGGAGGTAACGAGGGAGGGAGCGAGGGATAGGTGGTAGCCATCCATCCGCCTCAAGATAAGCACCATTGCACATCTCGAATTCTATGCACTTATCTCGAGGCGGATGGATGGCTACCACCCATCCCTCGCCCCCTTTCCCTCGCTCCCTCCCTCGCTCTGTAGCAAAGCTCTTATGAAAAATGTATGACCATGATGTGAAAATAATTTCATTTTCTTCACGTGGAAAAAACGCGTCAAGGAGTATATATATATATATATATATATATATATATATATATTGCTTTTTTTTTTTTTTTTTTTCCGTCAGCTATATATTCTGTCAGACAATTCGGACAATAGACTTGTGGAACCGACGTCTGATTAGACATTAACTAAGGCATGTGATTGTTTGTCTATGGTTCGACCCTACCACCCCAAGATGGTAATAAAATCAAGCTTGTATTTTGAATCAAATTGTTAAAATTGATTAATGAAAATCAGAAATTCTAAATGTCGAGGAAGTGGGCGAGGAAACGAGCGAGGGGAGGGAGGTGGTGGGGTGGGGATCGTTCACCTCCTTCGAGATGCGTGCAATCAATTTTTGCACGTGCATCTCGAGAGAGGTGAACAGTCCCCACTCCACCACCTCCCTCCCCTCGCTCGTTTCCTCGCCCACTTCCTCAACATGTAGAACTGCTCAATGAAAATATAACTATTAGAGAAATTCAAAGTTCAAACCATATGATGTTTTACATGTATCGGCAGTGCATATATTCATTTCCTCAAACTTAGAGGCGAAGCTACATGTACCAAGACCCCGGGCTATATACCCTTGGAAAAAAAACTTAGGGGCAAAGTCACCTTTAGAAACTTAGCCGGCTCCCCTGTCAAACTTTTGGTTGAAATATGACCCTTTAGATTTTGTTAGTTGAAACTTGACTAAACCAAAAACTCTTTTACAGTTATAGGTAAATTTTATTGACTCAAACTAAATTGATGGGTGTTAGTTTAGTCAGTAAAATTATGACAAAAGTGTTTGACACTTGAGGAGACGAGGAAGTGGGGTGAGGAGTGCAACCCTCCCATCCACTTCGTCGCACGTTTCCTCGCTAATAAGACAAGCCCGACACTTGATAATGTTTTTTTTTTTGGAAAATTAAACCGTAATCTAGAAGTAGCATAGTCCAAATTAGGACCATCTAGTCGTGGTACTTCTAGACCTAACAAACACGTGCCTTAAATATTTTCTTCTTTCTCACAAAAACTAGGTCGGTGGAAAATAAAATAAAAATATATGTTCATATGGAGCTGCTAATATGCGCAGGAGAAGGACAGGATAAGCAAAGCAAGATTAGTATTACCTCTCTTTGCGCTTCTCCAAAAACCTCTGCAGAGACTTCTTTCTAGCAATTGGAAGGTCTGCAAATAAAAATCCGTTAAGTTTACCAAAATCCGTTAAGTTTTCTGTTTAAAATGACAGTAGAACGGTCCAACTCGCTCACCTCCGTTAAGTGTCACTGACTCAGTGGAGGCTCTCAAGTTTCCTTCTTCAACAAGTTTCATGATTTTCTCAGCCTATAATAATCAAAACCAAAATTTTAGTTCCAGAAAATAATCAATTGATCACTATTTCATTTCATAACTATTTGTAGCGAAGGCAAACCTTATCTCGAGGAAGATCGAAGACCGACACCTTTCCGTTGTAGAAGATTGTTAAAGGCGCATTTTGAGTTTGTTGAGGAGTCTCAGAAGCAGCCCTGAAATGAAGCTTAAAAAATAAGAGTGCGAAAATGATTTCACCGAATTCGACACAAGTTTGTGTAAAATGATAAAAGTTTATTTACCTGAGAACAGGATTGAAGAGAGGGAGAGTGGAAACGAAGGTTTGGTTCCCTATCGGCGTTGATGGAACACTTTTGGGTCCTAAAGCCATTTCTTGATTGTCTGCAGTACCATTTGCGGTGCCAGACTCAATCACAGTTTTGAGCAACTGTGGGTTGATCTTAGAAAGCGATGTTTGAACACCTGAAAAACCAAAAACTAACCAAATCAATAAAATCGTTCTGAGCTTTGGTTGAAAAGGTTGGAGGTTTGATTCTCACTCAGCTTAGATATATTATTTAGCCTTAAGGGTGAAGGAGAGTATTGAGACTAGAAATTTTTAGATTTTAGAGAAGTTTAACCATGGTTCGTTCATTCGTCGAAAACAGGAAGAAAAAAAAATGAATGGAATTGGATGAAAGAGTGTGTGACATACCTCGGATGTTTTTGCGCTGTTGGAGAAGACGTTGAAGCTGGGATTTGGAAGGGTTTTCTTTCTCCATTCCAAAGAAATCGAGTTCCTGGATTGCTCCGGAAGACATGTTTTTCTTCTTCTTTGCTTTTACTTAATTGAATGAAGTGAACAAATGGTGAGAGTATCAAAGTGAGTAGAAAGGATGAGATTTTAAATGAGAGGAGCGGCTTGACGGTTTCAGACAGAGAGAGATATACTAATAACAGACAAGTAAAGGGAACACGAGAAAGAGGTGACTTTCTTTAAAAGGAAAGAGATAGAGAGAGGAAAAAGAGAATTAAATAATGAAAACGAGTTGTTAGCTCAACAACACGTCTTCCACGAGCGTTTGAAAATGAGTAAAATTCAAAGATAGTGGTTTGAATGACTATATTAGCCTCGAAAATTACGTTAAACACTGAAATGACATTGAGATTGGGTTTTTTATTTGATTGTAAATGTTGAATGTGTGATTTGAATAAGCTCACCCCCTGTGTCTTGAACCAAATTACTTTTAGATTCGGTTGAATGACGATCTCTTAATTATGATCAAACTGGTCTATTAAAAAATAATAATAATAATCATTCTCTATAGTATTAGTATGAATTTCATGTAGACCATCTTAAATTATTTTGCTAATGATTCAAGATTACTTGCATCATGGTGTAGATTCCTATAACGCGTCCAAGGTTTTTGTATTTGATTTGTGTTACTGGAGGTATATGGTTAGGTTCAATTTAGAGTGTGTTTGATTATACGAAATCATATGTCATAAGAATTTATGAGAAAATCACCTAAATTTAAGTTAATTTGAGATTTAATCACTAATTCATCATTTAATTTTATTATCAATAGTGAAAATGAAATTCACATAAACATTAGAAATTCATGCTTTGAGAACCAATGAGTGTAATTCATGAGACTTTTCTTTCCATCATTATTTACAAAATATAACGGTGAATTGATAAGCATAGGTTTAGGTGAAATGACATAAAATTTCATGCAAAGAAATGCATTAAGTTAATTCTCAAAGTACATAGAATAATTTACACCCAATGCCATAGAATGTACATTTTACGTAGTGGATTCTCTTTGGCATCGCACTTAATGGTATAGCTCAATAGTTATTTTCTCGGTACTTCCTGGCTAGTTTCTCCACCTAACAAAGGCGTATCACTTAACTTCAAGTCTATGATCTAAAAAACTAATTAATAGCCGATTTCGCATCCAATGATACATATAATAGTACCCCTTAATGTTAATGTTTAATTAAAGAGTTTAACCATAAATGTTTTTGTATGACAAAACACCGTAATTAGATACTCGAGTGGTTCATGTGTTGTGGCAAATTTTTTTTTAATGCAGGATCTAACAACAAAGCGAAAATTTTGGCTCTTTTGGAGGGGCTCCGCCTCTATCTTGACTGGAGTTTAAAAAAGGTGGTTATCCAAACAGATTCGGCTCTTGTTTGCGGTTGGTTTTTGGAATATTTAAAAATACATTGGCATTTGGAGAATATTTTAAAAGAAATTAAGTTATTGGCAGCGACAATGACGTTAGATTGTCAACATATCTATAGAGAGGCTAATGCGGTGGCAGATTCATTGACGGATAGAGCACAAAAAGATCATAGGACTGTTTCTTTCAATCGGACTGATTTGCCTAGGAAAATTGCAGGCTTGATTGTGTTAGACAGATTACATACGGCGCACATTCGCCATGGAGATGAATAGTTATCTAATTGTTCTATGGCTGTGAGGATTTATTTTTAAGTATTTTTGTTTTACAACTACGACTAAAATTTTGTTTTGGTTATTTCACGGGTAAAGTCGTCATGTACCCCCGTATTGATTGTAAATCAATTTTTTGATAATTAATAAAGATCTGGCATTCCAAAATATTTAAAAAAAAAAAAACGTGATATTGTTTATGAGTTGGTGTCATTATTGTCTTAGATACTTGGGATCGAGATTTGGTTGAATTGCGAGGAAGTTGGAATTGAGAAAGACCTTTCAATGTGTCATCGCATTGGTACTGAAGATTTTGCAGATTTGGAATGTGGAATGAAGTTTATGAGGAAGTTTCATGGAATGTGAGGGGTCTGCCTTAAGATGCGCGCAAGTTGTTTTTATCAATAAGAGTCCATGCTTTAAGTCAATGTTTTTATTTTTATTTTTTTAAATTAATCTTTAGTGAGGAGGAGCAACTATGGAATGTCAGACTTTAATTATTTATCAAAAAAATGACTTACAAATGCTACAGATATACATTACGACGTTACCCGTATGAAAATCAAAACAAAAACTAAAAACAATGAAAATAACCAATACAAAACTTAAATCAATCAACTGAAATCGGCTTTAAGTCAATGTTTAATCACTTCTAAGCTGTATATGTTGAATTATATGACGAGGGGGTTACTTACTTATATATGTGGTTTGAAATCTCGGTCATCTGAGGATGAGTAATTTTACACTTGTCTACTAGATAAAAAAAAAAACTAATTAACAGCTCGGGTCAAGTGAAATTCCTTGCTTTGCCTCTGATTACCAAACATTGACAAAACACTGAAACATCTCTCTCTGTTCACAGAAAGCAAATTTGAAGTTTTTGACAAGCAATTTCAACTAACAATAACTCATCATTCTTAATTTCCCCACGTGATTAAGGCAAATAACATATTTTCAGATCTCAATTCAGTGGGTATCGTCCTCTTTGTTTGTTTTTTTCATCTTTTTTTTAACCAATCCCAAACATTACTTTATTTTAAGGCAATCTTATGTCGACTTTACTTTTGCATCACGAAGTGGATAATGTGTTGAATGAAGAACATGATGTTCGTGTTTCTTCAAATCATATTGTGGTTCTCATGTGGCCCGTACTTGTGGCTCGCCCTTGGTTCGGACTCTTTCAGGTACGTGTCAGAGGGAGGGTGTTTGCCACTTAAAGGACCTCAAGAAAGACGTCTCAAGACTCGCATGGGCCTCCATGAGAGCGACCTCCTCTCCTTTCCTCTCGCCTCCCCCTCTCCTCTCCTCTCGCTTCCTCAGAGCGACCCTCAAGACTTGCATGAGCCTCCTCCTCAGAACATCAACAATCCCTTCCACTTTCTTCTCCCATGGGTGGTGGGGTTTCTCCACACTAGGATGAGGAGGAGGAGGAGACAATCTTGAAGGAACCACAATTTTGGTTTTGGTGTCAGACCAAATTGGATTAGCAATGGCAGAGAAAGGCTTGTTGTCAAGAATGGAGGTTGGGCTCATTGTTGATTCCGTCGAAGACGACTCGACCACAAAACCCTTCATTGCAAACCCAGAAAAGAACCTTGGGGGGACAAGTGAAAAAGGATGATGTATTGGGTTTGAATTGCTTGTCTTTGGGCAGACAAAATGAACCATTTCGGGCATTACTGATGTTGGGATGAAGTTGGCTTGAATAGTCCCACATCAAGTAAGGTGGAGTTGTCACAAAGGTTTATAAGGAGATGGTTCACTCCCTAATAGTAACGAGGTCTTTTAAGGAAAAACCCCACACCACCTAGGCCCAAATGGAAGGCCCGACCCGATAGGTGGTGTTTAAGTTGGGGACAATATCGTTGCTATGTATAAGGGACCAAGAGGTGCGCGCAAGTGCACGTGTGCGACGCTCCAACAATTGATATCAGAGACGATGGTTCGGCTGGGACTTGGTCGGCGAGGTGAAGGTGTAGGAGGCACATTATTCAGGAGATAGGCGTAGGCGCAGGTGCGCGGTCCGCCAGATGGTGTCCGAGAATATCCAACAAGTCTGGACAAGGTGGAGTTAGGGCGGTGGTTGCGACTAGGTGGAGCCAACAACACCGAAAATAGTTGAGCCTGGACAAGGCAGAGTTAAGTGCGGAGGTTGCGACTAGGTGGAGCCAAAAACACCAGAAATAGTCAAGCTTGTACACCGAGTGCTACCCATAGGATCATGGTTGTACGGTTGCACTTGAGACTCGAGGAGAATATGTACTTCGAGATGTTGCAGACCGGTGGATGGATTGTAGGATGTGTGACGATTTACGCCAAGGTGGAGATTGTTGGGATGAAGTTGGCTTGAATAGTCCCACATCAAGTAAGGTGGAGTTGTCACAAAGGTTTATAAGGAGATGGTTCACTCCCTAATAGTAACGAGGCATTTTAAGGGAAAACCCCACACCACCTAGGCCCAGATGGAAGGCCCGACCCGATAGGTGGTGTTTAAGTTGGGGACAATATCGTTGCTATGTATAGTGGACCAAGGGATGCGCGCAAGTGCACGTGCGCGACGCTCCAACAACTGATTGAGCTTGGCTTGTGCTCTTCATTCCTCTAGATCTCTTCTTCAACATTTTTCCTCTCTTCACTTGCTTCAATTCTCCTCCTCCTCCTCTGCAACACACAACAAAATGAAACCCACCTTTTTTAGCTCTTGATTTCCTGATATAATGAGACAAGTCTAAATGAAATGAATTAGAACCCAAACAAATTGAGAAAGAACTCTCATCATTCATTTACTAGAAAAGTGGATTTTATTAGAGGGTCTATTTCTAGTGAGGCTCACTTCAAGACCTCATCAAGCTCAGTAGTGCATACAATTTCCTCCAAGTTAGCAACCTTCTTAGCTTCCTTAGTAAAAGGATATGTTGATGTTGGTGTTGTAATAGCAGTAGTCAATGGAGTTTGTGTTAACTGTCTTGCTCTTTCTACTTGAGCAACTCAATCTGTGGTGACTAGCACATACACCATGAATGAGGCACATGAAGCTTGTGCAGCCAACAAACCCATCCAAAGCCCTGCAAACCCTATCTTGTGAAGAGAAGAGAAGGTAAGGTACCACCACCACTCACTGCTGTAACTTCTGCAAGCCAATAGAGGGATTGTACTTGAGAGAGAGAGTGATTTTCGGTTTACCAAATTCAGACTTATGATTTTGGGTTCACGTGCCAGCCACCCTTTCAGGCACGTGCTTGGGACGGTCCGAAACAAGAGCAAGCCACAAGGGCGGGCTGTGTAGAATTACTCTTGCTATTCATATTGAATACTAATAGTATCAAAATTGAATTTTGAGGAGACATCAAACAGTAAACTAGACATAGGTGAACGCGTGGCATGGGTCAACCCTATATAGTAAAGTTTCAACGTAATTTTGAGCAGACTTAAGTACGGTCTAGTTTAGATTCAGTCAAAACACCATTCAGCCTGTAAGTCAGGCGTCCAAGACCAGATCATGCGAGTCCAACGTGGCGCAAATTTTGAAGCTTAGCCCATGACAATAAGACCTGAATATTGATATCTGGGCTATCACAAGCCTAAGATCTATCTTTTTTTTTTTTTTTTTTTTTTTTTTAAAATTTGGGATTGTTACCCATTTTATTCAAATAAAAAACCACGCCCGAAGGCTACATGACTGACCCAATAGGGTGAACCAAAAAAGCCGAAACAAAACCTCACAAAAGATAAGGTGCACCAATACAAGCCTAGACAAAATCAGTCTATGTACCTTCTGTTTTCTGTCCTAGTTCTATTGGATTTTCGGGGACAAATACATATATCTTTGGTGTGGCGCCTCTTATTCATCTTTCCGTCTGACATATCCCCTAAATCCAATTCAATGTTCGCTACCTGTGGATCAAGCTCAGATTCTGAGTTGACGTCATCACTAGAAATCTCGAGTGTACTGAGGTCAAATATCGGCGGTCGAAGTAGCCTATTTGCTCTGAACGAAGATATAGCCTGAGTCAAGATTTCTCCGTTTCTTTTATAATTCGGTGAAGTTTTGATAGCATATTTGTCATAATGTCTCTTTAACCTGAGCAGAGACTGCAAATCATCATCTGAGAATTTCTGCACTTGTTGACCCTGTGTAGCATCCCCTAGCTCTGTGCTAGTAGCACCGAAAAATGTGTTGCAGGGCGCTGGCTGAGGCGAAGCCACAACCCCTGTCTTGGTGCAGGGCGCAGGCTCGAACGAGGCCACTTCCGCTGCCTTGGTGCAGGGCGCTGGCTGAGGCGAGACTTTGTTATCTGGTGTGGTGCATGGCGTGGCATTGTCGCAGGCCACGTCCACTGCCTTGGTGTCGGGCGCTGGCTTGGGCGAGGCCATGGCCTCTGGCTTGGGGCAGATCGCGGGCTAGGGAGAAGTCACGGCCCCTCGTGAAGGGTAGAGCACTGGCTGCTGCGAGGACCGGTTCTGGCTGAATATCAGCCTAAGATCTATCTCGTATAGCTCTTGATCTAATCAAGTATTGGGTCTCTGACATAGCCAAGTGTCAAATACAACCCAGTCTTGAACGGGTAAAACTTCAGCAAAATCTCCTCCCTCCATCACGCCTCAATGATAGAATCAAATGGTTGAAAATGATACACACTATCAATCTCATTTACAGTCTATATCCATATTTACTCAGTCACCTAATTTTAGCATCGGAGTGTCTTCAACAACCACAATGATGGTCCTTGACTCACTGTTATTCATCTTTACAGGTCAGAAATCCACCTGAACGGATTTGGACGCATCAATTTTGATTATATCTTTCGATTAAATTAAGCTAACTTTATTAGTTTACGTGTATTTGAACATCTTTCGGCCACCAAACTCGAATTAAAATAAAATCACTGAAGTCTTAACAGAGTTACCACCATGTAGAGGACCACTTTGATCCAACCTCGAGTGATGTACTATAACTTGTGTTCAATTATTATTCATGTTAGACATCACTATATATACTAGGTAGAGCTTGGTTTTAGGGCAGTTTTTAGACATGGACTTGTCGAAACCTAGCCAGAGATTCACAGAAAGCAAATTTGAAGTTTTTGACAAACAATTTCAACTAGAGATGGGCATGGGATAAGATGGAGTCTCTGTCCCATCCCGTTCATTCAGAATTGAGACGGGATGTGATAGACCTCATCCCAACTTCGTTCAATCGCAAACGGGATTGGGACGGGATGAACACATATTAAATAGTCTTCCAATAAAAAATAATAACAAGAATTTTATCTCACATTACTCACCACCAATATGTCAAATTTATATACATATACCTTACATCATAAATAATAATATATATTAAATAAATAAATATTAAATTTTTTTTGAAATACAAATAAATATTAAATTTCATTTAGAATTAATGATTAAATTCATTTAGATTTCATATAGAATTTCATCTTATATTGATTTAATTTCAGCACGTTCTAAACTTTAATTTAGAAGAACATTTTGATTAAAATTAATAATTATTATTATTAAATAAATAAATTCGGGACAGGACGGGATTGAAATTTTCATCCCGATCCCATCCCACTTTAAATCGAGGCGAGACGAAATCGGGATAAATTTGATCAGTCCCAAAAAAACCCCAAAAAATTGAGACTGGACGGAACAAAATTAGGACGAATTCGACATTGCGGGATGTGATCCCCACCGATAATTTCAACCAAAAACAACTCATCACTCTTAATTTCCCCAATTTTCATATCTCAATTCAGTGGGTGTCGTCCTCTTTCTTTTTTTTCGTTTTTTTCAACCAATCCCAAACATTACTTTATTTTAAGGCAAACTTTATGTGGACTTTACTTTTGCATCAAGAAGTGGATAATGTGTTGAACGAATAACTTGATGATCGTGTTTCTTCAAGTTATATTGTGGTTCTCATGTGTTTTTGCTATTCTTCTTGAATACTAATAGTACCAAAATTGATTTTTGAGGAGACATCAAACAGTCACTTAGACACAGGTGCATACATGGCATGAGTCAATTCTAATATAGTAAAATTTTAACGTAATTTTGATTAGACTCGAGCACGGTTTAGCTTAGACTAAATCAAAACACCGTTTAGCTCATAGCTAAGACATCTAAGATCAGATCATGCGAGTCCAACATGACACAAATTTTGAAGTTTGGCTCAAGACAATAAGGATTGAACACAGATCTTTGGGCTATTACAAGTCCAAGATCTATCTTGTACAACTCTTGATCTAATCAAGTATTGAGTCTCTAACAAAATCAAGTGCGGAACGCAACCCGGTCTTGGACAAGTAAAACCTCAGCAAAATCTCATCCCTCCATCACGCCTCAATGATAAAATCAATGAATTAGTGAAATATTCACTATATAAGATGAACAAACAACTGAGAATGATACACACTATCAATCTCATTTACAGTCTACATCCATATTTACTCAGTCACCCGACTTTAACATCGGAGTGCCTTCGGCAACCACAACGATGGTCTTTGACTCACTGTTGTTCATCTTTACAGATCAGGAATCGATCTAGACGGATTTGGACACATCAATTTTGATTATGTCTTTCGATTAAATTAAGCTAACTCTATTAGTTTACATTTATTTGAACATCTTTCGGCCACCAAACTCGAATTAAAATAAAATCACTGAAGTCTTAACAGAAAGTTACCACCATGTAGAGGACCACTTTGATCCAACCTCAAGTGATATACTACAACTTGTGTTCAATTAGTATGCATGTTAGACATCACTATACTAGCTAGAGCTTGGTTTTAGGGCAGTTTTTAGCTAGGGACTTGTCGAAACCTAGCCAGATATTCCCTTGAAATACTCCAGTTTCAACATTTTGTGGTTGCACATTATTCCCTGTGGTGTCACAATCTTGTACCAATCAAGATTTGGTAAATGAAAGTGAAACTACTGGGAAATTAGAATGTGATGAATGAAGAAGTTGAAGTTCATGTGTTTTGATCTGAAATTGTGAATCTCATGTTTGTTTGATATTCATTTTGAATGTTATCCAAATTGATTTGATTGATTAAATTAAGCCAACTTTATCTGTTTACTTTTATTTGTGCATCTTTCACCAAACTCAATATGGTAATCTTAATGAATATTTTTAAAGATACAATATGCTGCATTAAGATTTTGTGTTCATGGCGTGCCTTAATCTAACGCAATTTTCCAGCTCGGTGACCTAACGATATCCTTAGATAGTACTTAAAATATATATATTTAACAAAAAAAACTAAGAGGGAAAATCTTCGAAGAATGTCGAATAGAAGCTCTACTTACCTAGTACTACTTTGTCTTGAATCGGACCTACTTCAGTTTCATTTTGGCCCTCCAAGACATGTGATTTTCATGTTCATGGGATTTTCATTCCCACCATTGATCACAAAATCAAATGGTGGATGTGAAATGATATATCAATTTAGCCTAAAATGTAGTGATCCCCTCATGAATTCTCATGACATAGGATTCCGTGCAACCAAACACACCCTTATATGAATGGCTTTTTGCGAGGAAACCCCAATCAAATAAAATTACACCTACTTCAGTTTTAATTCATGAATTACACCTACTTTAAAATTCATGAATTACCAAATGCTCTCATAGGTTTGCTAATTACTTTTGTTAAAGATACATATATGAATCCTTCATGCTATCTTTCGAAAAAAGAAAAAAAAAACGTAACCTTGATACTTTGCCTTCTTTTTTAAGCATTAATATATACAAAAGCGGGTCGTGGATGCAGTTTCACGAAGAACTCAAAATTTTGCACTCTAATGTAAATGATCCGAACTCTAAAGTTTTATCGTAATCCTTAAAAATAAGATTTGGGTTTTCATTACTTGTACTTAAAAGATAGACATTATCAATGTCTGCTAACTTTGTTAAAGAACTAAAGAAGCATAAATTGATTCGTATATTTGTTTGAATGAATTGCTTCTTTTTAAAGATACCTTAATATCTTTTATAAATTGTATTTAAATAAGCACTAGTGTTTGATAGGATTTTGAGCTCCTCCTATATATCTTTCGACCTCTTTTGATAATGAGAGTGTGCGAAAGGACATAAAGAAGGATGAAACTACAGCATCTCAACAACAAAAAGAATAAGCTTGAAAGTAACTTGGTTTAATGGGAGACAAGTATGATCTGAAATCACTACTAAACAATTCGTTGAACAGCCTTAAAAATGTTATTTTTTGCACCAAGTTTCAAATAGTTTTCAGGGAAGAAGCATCAGGTCCATGTCAATGTTGGATAGAACATCCATCTGGCCCCACCTGGCCAGATTTGATTTTTGAACATATTGTAAAAGTTTGATTATTCAAATTATTGTAGCATTTTTGTAAAATATGAAAAATTAAGAGTATGATCAACTTACCTAATTAGTCTTTACTCTTTACCTATGTCCTGAATTATGGGATTGTAGCGTCGAATAGTTTATTGGCACCCTCCGCCCATAGACTTTGTAGCGTTGAATGTTGATGGCGCTTCCCGCAAGGAAAAGGCATCTGGGGGTGTGATTATCAGAAACTCGAGAGGTTTTTGTGTGGTTGGCAAACAAATTTTCTTTGGCGAAGGTTCCAACAATAAAGCAGAACTTTTGGCTCTTCTGGAAGGTCTTCGCCTTTGCCTAGGATGGGGCTTCAAAAAGGTGATTATACAATCAGACTCAGCCCTTGTTTGCGGATGGTTTACGGATCATTTAAAAATACCTTGGCATTTGGAGAATATTCTGAAAGAAATTAGGCTTTTGGCAGCGACTATGTCGTTAGTCTGTCATCATATTTATCGTGAAGCCAATGCAGTGGCGGATACTTTAGCGGATAGAGCTCAAAGAGATCATAGGACAATTTCTTTTATTGGGACAGAAATGCCTAGGAAAGTTGCCGGTTTGATTGTACTCGATAGATCACATACAACATACATTCGCCATGGAGATGAGTAAATACATGTTTTGGGTTGGTGGTTGCGAGGGAATGGGGTTTCTGGCAGCTCGGGCAACCCGGGATTCATACGGTTTTGTTTGGATTCCATTTTGGTTCTTCTTATTAGTCTTTTAGATTTTTTCCTTAGGGGATTTGTTTCGTTCCTTTAGGAAATTGTTTGCATTTTGTTATGATTATCTTTGTTTTGTCTCCCAAATGCGGGTAACGTCGTAATGTACCCCTGCATCGTTTTGTAAGTTCTCTTTGACAAAGTTAATAAAGGTCTGGCATCCCATAGTTGCCCCTCCCTACTGGAGGTTAATTTAAAAAAAAAAAAAATAAAAAAATTATGGGATTGTAAAATTAAGAAGATCGTAACATTTTCTTTATCTATATTTTGGTTCTTAAAAGTACTACAAAATTCAAGAAACTTTCTAAGATGGACATACGAGCTTTGTCAATCAAGCCCATGGAACTTCGACAAAATAATGATAATAGCTATTTGGATATCAAATTGAGATGTCGTGATAAGAGGCAAATCGATGCATCTATGTAAAATAACAACAAGGGGAACACCGCATTCCCAAATCGAACGCTCTATCATCTCAGTGTTGATTTGGAAACATGGGGAAATGGATGGGGAGAAAGGTGGGATGAAGTTGGAGAATAGTGTGGTGAAGAAATAAATAATGGGTTAGGGTGGTTAGGAAAACCATGGAAACAACTCATGCGATTGCTATAGTGGTTGGAAAAACTTTTGGAAATGAACCAATTGTTTGTTGAACCATTTCCAATTTTTCATTAAAAAAAGAAGTAAGATGGGTAATAGTGACACAACTCACACCGGTTTATCCCTACACAATTGCTAAGAAGGCATACACACAAATAGCAATCACCGCTAAACCAAATAAATGCCTAATATAATCAAACGATCTTGTGAGGGATTTTATGTTGTTAATATTGGGAACAAGATTGATTAAAACTAGCTCGAGTCACGTCGTTATCTATTATTGCTTGATTAGATTGAGTGCTAAAGTATGATCCTAAAAGTTTGTATTCAATAGTACGATGCCCAAAATCAAGAGGTAAGAGTGATGCTTGCAATAAGTGGATTATGACACAAGTGATAGGAGATCGTGTGATCTAATTAAGAACTAATCTAAGTAATCACTAAAAGTTTGCTCTCGTTTCAATACCTCGTGTCAAAATAAATATATTTGCATAGATCCAACTATGAAACTTTAATTTTTCTTGGTTTTTAAAAATCAACATTTTAGCTAGATTTCAAAAGCTATAACCCATTATTTTGGAGATTTCGAAAAAAATTTGGTTTCTGAGATAACCATTGGATTTGCTTCCATTTCAATGCCTAATATCACAATAAACATGGTCACATAGATCATAGTCTAAAGCTTCAAATTTTCTTAATTAAAAAAATTGGCTTAATTTGAAGGCTATAACCCCCCATTTTGGGCTATTTCAAAAGATATTCTTTGTTTTTGAGATGACCACTAAAAAAGTATGCTCCCATTTCAATGTTTCGCATCATAATAAACGTAGTTGCAAATATTCTAATCTAGAGCTTTAATTTTTCTTTATTTTTAAAAAAATCAAAATTTTAGCTAGATTTCAAAGTCTATATCCATGATTTTGGAGGATTTCGAAATTGTTTTTTTTGTTGTTGAGATAATTACTGGAACTTTCCTCCCATTTCAATACCTTACATTAAAATAAACATGATGGCATAGATTCTAATCTAAAGTTTTAGACATTTTCTTCGTTTCAATACTTCATGTAAAAATAAACATAGGTGCATGAATCATAATCTAGAGATTTACTTTGTCTTGGTTTTAAAAAAAAAAAAATTTAGCTAGGATTTAAAGGCTATAACCCAGTATTTTGGATGATTTCGAGTTATTTTTTTAGATAACCACTGAGATTTTGCTCCCATTTCAATACCTCTCATCACTATAAACATAATTGCACCGATCCTGGTCAAGATAATCAAATTTACTTATTTTTAAAATTAAAATTTTGGCTCCATTTTAAAGTCTATAAATCATGATTTTGGACGATTTCGAAACTTTTTTGGTTTCTTAGATAGACATTGTAGTATTACTTCCATTTAATACCTCACATGCCAATAAACATAGCCACATTGATCGTAGTCTATATCTATAGATTTTTCTTAGTTTTTAATAGTAAAAATATTTCAAAGGCTTTAATCCAAGATTTTAGAAGTTTTTTTTTTTTTGGATAACCACTGAATTTTTTTTATCCCATTTCAATATATCCTGTCACTATAAATATAGTCGCATTGATCATAGTCTATAGGTCAATTTATAATAAAAAAATATATAAATTAGGCTTGAGTTCAAATGCTATAAATCATGATTTTGGACGATTTCGGAAGTTGTGTTGTTTCTTGGATTGCCACTATGCTTTTACTCCAATTTAATACCTCACGTGCAAGGAATGTGATTTCTTGAAAAATGTCAAAAAAAATTTCTATTTCGAGTTGCCAAAATTTCTTTCGATATCCGAAATACTAATTTCTTTCGTTAGACCAATCTCAATTTTTCTATATTTTAACCTGTTTAAATTTTAATTTAGTATTAACATTTTGTTGTGTAAGTGATTATTATGCAATATATTGTTTGTATGACATTATGAGTCTTGTAGTATTCTTTAATGGTCCTATTGTGGAATGTATGCGGAGAGAACATTTTGTGTTTTCTTTTTTCTCAAAATGTAATTGACATAACTATGATCAAAGGACCATACATTCACAATAGGATTTTATTGCTAAAAAAGATCTAATGCATTTCACGCCATTAGTATTTTTAATTTTTTTCAGAGAAAAAAAAAATGTTTCTCAAGGCAATTAAAAAAATAACTTAAATTGTAACATCGCTTTCTTCAGTATAAGCGCTTAATTTTTAAAAATATATATGTTATTTTTTTGAAACTTCAAATGTGTTTAATATCGTTAGTATTTTAAAATTTCATACTAGGAAAAAAAATTGAGATGGACATCTTAATGCACATTTAAATAAAACCCTAAATTTTTCATGTGTTCGTGATTTCAAAGTTTGGAGAGAATTCACTCGTGACATTAAATTTTTTTCCAACTGATTCAAAATTTAAATGAGTTTAACCTAAATTTCATTGTATATATTTTTACCTGAGAATGAGTTTGCACTTCAAAATTGATTGATGGCCAAAGTGATGATGATTGAATGGGTGTTCAAGACATGATATTTAGAAGAAAAAATTGATGTACTTGATGGGAGTGACAACGACACAGGTATTATACTAGTCTATATTACAATTCATGGTTGTGTTTTACTATTCATTGTCGACTGAGACAATTTAAAGATTGGAGATATAAGATAGTTATGATTGAAAATTGAGAAATGTGTTGAGAGCTGATATTCATTTTTATGATGACTCGTAAATATAAAACATGAAGAAAGGGCAAATAAAATAAAATAAATTGTGAATAAAGTTTGTGAAATGTACATGTGTGGGAGAGAAAAAGTATTGTGTTTTTTTTTTCTTCCTCAAAATTAAAATTATCACATAGATAGTGATCAAATTTTGATAAACTTGATATTGCTGAAATGCATTTTTGAAGATCTTTTCAACAAAACAAATAATCAATATAAACGCTAAAATTTTAATATATATATATATATATATATATATATTATTAAATAACATTTAATTTCACGCGATTAATAGTTTTCAATTTTTTCAAAGGAATGAAAAGGGTTTCTCAATGCACATTCAAACAAAAAATTCAAATTCTAACAAAATCAGTGATCAATACAAGCGCTAAAATTTTTAAAATAT
This sequence comes from Berberis thunbergii, assembly GCA_003290165.1. NCBI lineage: Eukaryota > Viridiplantae > Streptophyta > Magnoliopsida > Ranunculales > Berberidaceae > Berberis > Berberis thunbergii. The sequence continues at coordinate 165,790 of QNQO01001639.1, forward strand.
ATATTTTATATTAAAAACTTTTAATGCATTTCATGTCATTAATATTTTTCAATATCATACCGGGGAAAAAAATTTAGACAAACATCTTAATGCACATTTAGACAAAAATTATAAATTTCATGTTTTGGCAAATTCAAAGTTTGGGGAGAATTCGCTTTTGATGTTTGCATTTTTTTTCCTAATTGATTCAAATTTTGAGTGAGTTTAACCATAAAGTTTATAGTATATATTTTACCTTAGAATAGGCATAAACATCAAAACTGATTAAGAGCAAAAGTGAAAATGGTGGTGAGGTATTCAAAATATGATATTTGGCAAAAAAAAGAAAAAAGAAAAGTATACTTTGCGAGAGTGTCAACGACACGGGTATTATACTAATTTTATTACAAAAGCAAAACAACGTTCTAAAAAGAAAATAAGGTTCAAATAACGATAAGAAGGCAAATCAAAATTAATGGTCCAAGATACAATGGGCAGACTGTGAAAACAATTTTAGAGTCATTCAACAACCTTCTATTTTCGCTAACATGATGCTCCTCGATTAAATCTCGACTTGCCCAAATCTGTGTAGATGAATACAACTTGGTTTGTTCAAATTAGGAGCTATTCCAGTAACTTGAGGTGACTTTGCTCAACAGATCCAAAGTTTTAATTGGGGGCAAAATGACAAATAGTTATTAGTTGATAATGAAATATTGCTACAATTTCAATAATTTTTTTATAGAATATCAAATTTTATATGTGTTGGCTAATGATATATATTTTCATTGAATTATATAATTATTATTTTAAATATTAATTAAAAAAATTGTTAAAGATTTTATATTGAACTTGAGTTGTCTATTAACAATGTTAAACTTCCAACAACTATAGAGACAGAGACATGTAAAAATAACTGAATAAACAATTGTCATATTTACTAAAAACATTTTAATAGTCAGGGGGAGGCAGATGCTGGCCCCTTGGCCCGTTAATAGATCTGCCCCTGCCAGAGGAGGAGGGCTCAGCCTGCTTGGGTTATCGCCCAGGAAGCAGGAGAGACTTTGGTGAATGATATTTTTGCCAATGAGAAAGTATATGCTTAGGCAACCTTTTTTTTTTTTTATGGTCAAACATGAAGATGATTATTAATGAAAGAAAGAGAAATAAATTACAACGAGAAACATTCCTATATCAAGGAATGCCAAGACACTATAAAAGTGTCAAAACCCAAATCCTTAAATAAATTACATGCCGAACCCATCCTCCACAGCAATTCTCTAATCTCGATAAAGATAGAGTGCTCCGATCTGTGTAGTCCTTCAAAAACCCTTTTATTTCTTTCTTTCCACACACACCACATGAGAACGTGAGGGACCCTACGCCATAACCACTCCCCCCGACGGGAAGGATTAGCTTGAGACCACCAACTTAGCCAATCTAATATGGAGCCTTCAAACATCAAACTCAAACCGAATTCCACCAAAAAACTGCTCCAAATGGATTTGGAGAAACTGCAATGAAGCATCAAATGGTCCAGTGTTTCTTCAAATTCATTGCAAAGCACACAAAGACTCCCAGTGAGGATTCCCATTTTCCTTAACCTATCTTTAGTCAATATCTTCTCGTGCAAAACTGACCAACTAAAGAAATTAATCCGGGGAAAAAGGTTTTTCACCCATACCAGATTTTTGTGGGAGGTAATGAAGGGGTTAGAGTGGGTCTCATAATGAGATGCAGCCAACATATCCGAAAATTCTTTAACCGAGAAGCCCACACCTTTACCCTTCCAAATCAAACTATCTGGTCCCTCTGAGAGTATTTGTCTACCCAACAAATGCATAAGATTAGCGAACTCATCTAGTTCCTCAGTATTAAGGTGTCTGCGAAAGGAAAGGTCCCAAGAGTTGTCGTTAGACCAAAAACTGCTCACACTCCCAAATTGATTGTTGTTAAAGATAAACAACCTTGGAAACAGATCCTTCAAAGGTTGGTTACTACACCAAACATCATGCCAGAAAGAGATGAGATCACCATTTCCACATTGGAGAGAGGTGTGAGGGTAGAAGCCACTTGCGCACCGGGAGATAGACTTCCACAAAGAGCAGCCGAAGGAAGTGTACTTAGTTTTCTTTTCCCAAACCCATCTATTGCGCCCATATTTGTCCATGATGAGAGATCTCCATAAGTTATCATTCTCATCTTGCAGCAAGCGTATGGTACTGAGTTGCTTCAGAGAGAAGTCTCGGAAGGTTGCTGTCGAATGAATGGTTGCAGAAGAGGAGGTCTTGGATTCAATCAAAGATCTTCTTCTCCACCTTACAATCTGATGACAGATTTGCAGCATATGAAGACACCATGGTCAGCCTGCAAGACAGAAGAAAAATACCCATTAATTAATGAATTCCTTGATTACAAAAAGATAATAAATTTTAAGCATGTTTTTGTTGCAGAAGTCTAGGGAGTGAGGGAAGCGGTGGGAGGCCCTCCCTCGCTTACTCCCTAGACTTACTCTAAGGGGCTAACCGTAGGCTTCTTGTAAATAACTTAACGCTTTTTTTAAATGGCGAGGGAATCAGTTAGGGAACGGGCGAGGGAGGGGAGTGTGACCCTTCATTTCCCTCAAAATGCCTGCCTTTGCAAATCTCAAGGAGGATGAAAAATCACACTGTCTCTCTCGCCAATTTCTTCACCCATTTCCTCGCCACCTAGAAGGGCTCGTAACTTAAATATTTATTACTTTAAATGAAAGTACGTTTTTCTTCTTTTATATTGTGTTTTTTCAATCAGAAATTCTAAATGTCGAGGAAGTGGACGAGGAAACAAGTGAGGGAGGGAGGTGGCAGGGTGGGGACTGTTCATCACTCTCAAAATGCGTGCCAATGATTTTGCGCACACATCTCAAAGAGGGTGAACAGTCCCCACCCCGCCACCTCCCTCCCCTCACTCGTTTCCTCGCCACGTAAAACTGCTCTTTTTCAATCAGCTATTGTGTAGTTGTAACTGGGACAATCGACTTAAAAGTTGGAACCGACGTCTGAATAGACATTAACTAAGGCATGTGAATGTTTGTCTGGTTGGACCCTACTACGCCAAGATGGGTAATAAAATCAAGCTTGTATTTTGAATCAAATTATTAAATTGGTTAATGAGAATATAACTATTAGAGCACCTCAAACCATATGGCGATTTACATGTATCGGCAGTGCATATATTCATTTCATCAAACTTAGGGGCGAAGCTACATGTACCAAGACCCCGGGCTATAGCCTGGAAAAAAAAATACCATGTGTAGAAACGTTATGTTCTATTTGTTTTCCACATAGTATTCTTTGTGTAGTCGTAAAATTTCAAAGCTTATAGCATTTTAGCCCTATCAATAAGATGCGATCTACAGATCAACACCGTAAAAAAATAATCATATCGTCAATGGATCTCTAATTTAGGACATAAAAGATAAACCCACACAGCCCTAACCACTCAACCATAAATTCTACTGAAGGAATAGAGCACAAGGGAGGAGTGTAACCCATCCCCTCCCTCACACTCTCCCTCACTCTCTAGAAGGGTTATATAGTAAAATTCTGACAAAATGATTACACCGCACATCTCAAAAGAGATGGATGGTTACACACCCATTCCTCGCCCCTTACCCTCGCTCCCTATAAGGGAGCCACAATTAGATATGTTTTTCCCATTGTTTACCATGGAATGTTTTTTTTTTTTGGAAAATTAAATCTTAACCTAGAAATACAAATCCCAATCTGAAAAAGAATTTGATATTGATGCCATAGTCCAGATTAGGACCATCTAATCGTGGCACTTCTAGACCCAACAAACACGTGCCTTAAATATTTCCTTCTTTATCATAAAGATTCGGTAGGTGGAAAATAAAAAATAAAAAAATATATAACAACATGTGTATTGTTCATATGGAGTTGCTAATATGCGCAGGAGGAGGACAGGATAAGCAAAGCAAGATTAGTATTACCTCTCTTTGCGCTTCTCCAAAAACCTCTGCAGAGACTTCTTTCTAGCAATTGGAAGGTCTGCAAATGAAAATCCGTTAAGTTTTCTGTTTAAAATGACAGTGGAACGGTCCAACTCACTCACCTCCGTTAAGTGTCACTGACTCAGTGGAGGCTTTCAAGTTTCCTTCTTCAACAAGTTTCATGATTATCTCAGCCTATAATAATCAAAACCAAAATTTTTAGTTCCAAAAAAATAACCCTTTCATCACTATTTCATTTCATAACTATTTGTAGCGAAGGCAAACCTTATCGCGAGGAAGATCGAAGACGGAAACCTTTCCGTTGTAGAAGATTGTTAAAGGCGCATTTTGAGTTTTTTGAGGAGGAGTCTCAGAAGCAGCCCTGAAATGAAGCTTAAAAAATAAGAGTGCGAAAATGATTTCACCGAATTCGACACAAGTTTGTGTAAAATGATAAAGTTTATTTACTTACCTGAGAACAGGATTGAAGAGAGGGAGAGTGGAAACGAAGGTTTGGTTCCCTATCGGCGTTGATGGAACACTTTTGGGTCCGAAAGCCATTTCTTGATTGTCTGCCGTACCATTTGCGGTGCCAGACTCAATCACAGTTTTGAGCAACTGTGGGTTGATCTTAGAAAGCGATGTTTGAACACCTGAAAAACCAAAAACTAACCAAATCAATAAAATCGTTCTGAGCTTTGGTTGAAAAGGTTGGAGGTTTGATTCTCATTCAGTATATACATATTGTTCTAGAAATTTTTAGATTTTAGAGAAGTTTAACCATGGTTCGTTCATTCGTCGAAAACAGGAAGAAAAAAAGAAGAAGAATGGAATTGGATGAAAGAGTGTGTGACATACCTCGGATGTTTTTGCGCTGTTGGAGAAGACGTTGAAGCTGGGATTTGGAAGGGTTTTCTTTCTCGGAGATTCCGAAGAAATCAATCTCCTGGGTTGCTCCGGAGGACATGTTTTTCTTCTTCTTTGATTTACTTAATTGAATGAAGTGAACAAATGGTGAGTGTCAAAGTGAGTAGAAAGGATGAGATTTTAAATGAGAGAAGTTGGGGCCGGCTAGAATTTCTAGATATAATAACAATAAGGAAGGGAACACGAGAAAGAGGTGAGAGTCTCTTTAAATAAATAAAAGGAAAGTTAGAAAGAGGAAAAAGAGAATCAAATAATGAAAACGAGCCCAAATGTATGCTTGAAGAAGCTGTTTAAAGCTTGTTAGCTCAACAACTCGTCTTCCACGACTGTTTGAAATTAGTGAAATTCAAGATAGTGTTTTGAATGACCATATTAATCCTTGTTGTATTGGAAATTACGTTAAACACTAAAACGACATTGAGATTGATTTATTTGATTTGATTGTAAATGTTGAATGTGTCTTGAGAGAAGTGAATGGTCACCAATCCGCCACCCCCCTCCCCTCGCTCATTTCCTCGCTGGTTTCCTCGACACCTAGAATTTCTCTACTTAAATTAAGTGAGGAAATTGTGTGTTTGCTTTAGTAATCAACAAGCGTGAAATGAAGCTTTCGAGATTGCTCTGTCGACTCAACTCAAAATGCGGTGATATCGATCCAGGGGAAGAACAAAAGATAAACGTGGGAAATTATAAAGACATTGATGGATAACTACCCAGCTAGCAAGGCAGATCAGAAATAATTAAACAACTATATGGCATCTGTCGACACTCAACAACCAAAATAGCTAATATTGTATTATGGATTGGTGTCATTATCGAGTTAGATAATTGGGATTGAGAAAGTCCTTTGAATGTGTCATCGCATCGGTTAAATACTAGCTTAGTACTGTGATTTCAACAAATATAGAAAGGGTAGTATCTAATTTTCCATTATTAATAACAACACAAAAGTATTACTGTTTTGAGAATTATTACAAATATACCAAATTTGTATAGTATATCTTACGGTATCATCATTTTTGGAAGTTTAGAAATGTCGAAACTATGGTAATTCAATATAAGATAGACAACCAACTTTTGATACATCTACTAGATTAAAATTCCGGAAAAAAAACAAGAAGGGATTCTTTTGTAGACCATGTAAAACAGAAAGAAAATTATTTACGTAGAAATTAACAGAAATTCTAAATGTTGAGGGAAAGGGCGAGGAAACGAGGGAGGGAAATGACGTGGCGAGGTGAAAGTCGTTCATTTCTCTCGAAATACGTGCATTAACTTTTCTCACGCACATCTCGAGAGAAATGAACGGCTTTCACCTCACCACGTCATTTCCCTCACTCGTTTCCTCGCCCTTTCCCTCGACATTTAGAATCTCTCATAAATTAATTAACCATGCATTTTTTATACAATGAATCTAGTTTAATATGAAACTTTTTGACCAAAAAATTAGGCTATTATTGAGGTTGGTTCAAACTTCGACAATTTGGCCAATGCTTTGTTGCCTAGTTCTCAAATTTGATTGTATATTTTAAGATTAATTCTCAACGTTCAATTGGAAATAGTTGTTCCACCATCTCCATCTAAATATCTGAACCCCACCCCCTAAAAACAGCTCATGAAATTGACAACTTTCATTTGTGTATATATATATATATATTTTTTGATATTTAAATATTTTTTTTCATACGTACCCTTTTTTTTTCCGGCCCTTTTTGTTGTTGAGGAAATGGGTGAGGGAGCGAGTGCAAGACCTCGCCCATTTCCTCGTCATTTAGAATTTTTGATTTTTTTTCTTGCCTCCCTTTCACAATCGACCCGTGATTCATGAACATTTCCAGGTGGGGACTATAACAAGAATAAAAAGAAAGAATGATCTGATTACCAAAACATATACAAACACTGAAACAAGGAATTTTAAATGTCAAGGAAACCAGCGAAGGGAGTGAAGAGGCGGGAGGGGAACCATTCACCCTCATCGAAATATATGTAAAAAAATCAAAACATGCATTTTGAAAAGAGTGAATGATTCCCCTCCCTCCCTCCACCTCACTCCCCTCGTGCTGATTTCGTCGCCATGTAGCCTTTCTCAAAACAGCTCTCCCTCTCTCTTCACAGAAAGCAAATTTGAAGTTTTTGACAAGCATGTTCTAGTTTCTACCAACAACAACTCATCACTCTTAATTTTCCCACGTGATTAAACAATTTCGCCCATTCTCAGATCTCAATTCAGTGGGTGTCGTCCTCTTTGTTTTGTTTTTTTTTTTTGTCATCTTTTTTTAACCAATCCCAAACGTTATTATATTTTAAGGCAAATTTGATGTGGACTTTACTTTTGCGTCAAGATTTGGATAATGTGTTGAATGAAGAACTTTCATGTTTCTTCAAATCATATTGTCGTTCCCATGTGTTTTTGCTATTCATTTTGAATGCTTCGTGTAACTATAAACATAGTCGCATCAATCCTATTCTAGAGCATAAAATTTACTTAGATTTAAAAATGAAATAAAAATTAAGATCAATTTAAAAAGCTATAAATCATGATTTTGGACAATTTCATAAGTTGTTTTATTTCTTAGATATCCACTATAGTTGTACTCATATTTAATACATTGCGTACCAATAGACATAGTCACATCGATCGTAGTTTAGAGCTATACATTTTTCTTTGTTTTTTAATAGTAAAAATTTTGGCCCAATAAAATGGCATTTAGTTTTGTTATAACAGGCAAAAATTTGGATGGCACTTAAATTTTAATAAAATGGCATAGATACATAATAATTCAAATTTTAGTAAATCATTGGTTTTAAATAATAGCATATTTAAGTGTTGGTATGATATTGAAAAATACTAACGATGTCATATACATTTGAAGTTTTTTAAATAATAGCATCTATATTTTTAAAATTTAAGTGCTTGTATTGATCATTGGTTGTGTTAAAATAGGAAAAAAGTTGAGACAGACATATTAATGCACATTTAAATAAAACCCCAAATTTTCATATGTTCGTGATTTCAAAGTTTTAGAGAGAACTCGCTCTCGACATTTGAATTTTTTTCCCCAACTGATTCAAATTTTAAGTGAGTTTAACATAAATTTCATAGTATATATTTTTACATGAGAAAGGGTTTGCGCTTCAAAATTGATTGAGGGCAAAAGTGAGGATGATGTAGGAATAGCAACGGGGCGGATTTGAGCAAATCCATCCCCGATCTGTCAGGAATAACAGATCCCCAAATTTGCCCCGCCAATCCGTTTACAATTTAAATTAAAAATCGTAATTGCCCCGTGCGGATTGGCGGATATCTATCCCGTCCGGCCAATTCGTTTACGATTTGCGGTTCAGTTGCTGATTTTAGTTATTCCACTTCTATCTAACTACAAACTACATTAAATTATATTTCACTCATCAGATTAGTAACACAAAATTATAACAAAAATTACAAAAAACCATACAAAAAAAAATATAAAATAAAATAAATATCGATCAAAAGAATCTCAGAGATCTCATATCTCACAGATCTCAGATCTAAGGTCTCTTGAATCTCTTGCAGCTAAGATCAAGGAAAAGGCGAGGAAGGGAGGGGAGGGGAGAGGCGGCCAGCAGAGATGGGTGTCGAGTGAGAGCTTTGAGTGTCCATGAGAAGATAAAGACCCTTCGAGTGTATGTGAGAAGAAGAATAAGGGACGAAGACGACCCTTTGGGCTTCAGCCTCCGCCTTCGCTGTGAGAGAGAAGAAGGGACGACCGGGACAACCATTCGGGCTTCGGCCTCCACCTTTGCGGTGAGAAAGAAGAAGGAGAGAATGTGAGGGGGAAATGAATCGAATAATATGTTTATCCCTTTATATAGTAAAAATATTTTTGTAATTTCACTAATTAAATCGAGGGTATTTTTGCAATTTCACTAATATAACGGATATCAGTGGGGCGAATATGGCTAAGTTCGTATCTGCCCCGATTAATAAACGGATACAGATTGTAAATCTGCATCCGCCCCAAAATCCAGAAACCCTTTACCAAATCTGCCTCATTACCATCCCTATGATGATGGAGGAGTATTTAGGACATGATATTTAGAAGAAAAAAATTGATGTACTTAGTGGAAGTGCCAACGGCACGGGTATTATACTAGTCTATATTACATTTCATAGTTGTATTTTACTATTCATTGCTGACTTTGACAAACTAAAGATTGGAGATAAAAAATGATTACGATTGAAAGTTGAAAAATGTGTTGAGGGTTGAAATTTGTTTCCTATGATGACATATTTGTAAATATAAAACATGTTGAATGGCAAATAAAGTGAAAAAATTTGTGAATAAAATTGGTAAAATGTACATGTGTCGGATAGAGAAAATATTGTGTTTTTTTTCCTCAAAATTAACATGATCACAACTGTTTTTATAGTAATCAAAATTTGATAAACTTGGTATTGCTAAAATGCATTTTTGAAAATTTTTCAAACAAAACCAATGATCAATACAAACGCTAAAATATTAAATATATATTTTATTATAAAAATGTTTAATTTCACGCGATTAATATTTTTCAATTTTTTCAGAGGAATGAAAAGAGTTTCTCAATGCACATTCAAACAAAAAACTCAATTTCTAACAAAACCAATGATTAATACAAACGCTAAAATTTAAAAAATGTATATTTTATTATTAAATTTTTTTTAATGCATTTTATGTCATTAATATTTTTCAATATCATACCAAAAAAAAAAAAAAATTAGACAGACATATTAATGCATATGTAGACAAAATTATAAATTTCATGTTTTGACGAATTCAAATATTAGGGAGAATTCAATTTTGATGTCTGAATTTTTCCCTAACTGATTCAAATTTTGAGTGAGTCTAACCATAAAATTTATAGTATATATTTTTACCTTAGAATAATCTTATACTTCAAAACTGATTGAGGACAAAAGTGAAAATAGTGGTGGAGTATTCAAAATATGATAATTAGCTAAAATATATAACTAAAATCACAAATAATTAAAATAAGTATCTAGTTGAAGTTTAAAAAATCTCCTCAAATTTTGTATTAGTTGATTAATGATATATATTTACATTGAATTATATAATTATTATTTTAAATATTAATTTGAAATATTTTTTTGTTGGAGATTTTATAGCGCTAATGAACAAACAATTCATTTTTTAAAGGTTTGCAATTACATATAAAACTAAATTGAAAACAACAAATAGGAGGCATGCCAATGGAAAGTAATTTTCAATCGCTATAACCAGACATGTAAAAATTTTAACAATGTTAAACTTTCAACCATTACACTAACAAAGACATGTAAAAATAGCAAAATAAACAATTGTAATATTTACTAAAAACATTTTAATAGTTAAGGGGAGGCAGCAGCTGCCCCCTTAGCCTATTAGTAGATCCGCCCCGGTGACGGAGGATGGTTCGGCCTGCTTGGGTTATCGCCCAGGGAGTAAGACAGACTTTGGTGAATGATATTTTTGCCAATGAAAAACGTATATGCTTAGGTAACCTTACTAATCTTGCAGCAAGCGTATGGTACTGAGTTGCTTCAGAGAGAAGTCTCGGAAGGTTGCTGTCGAGTGAATGATTGCAGAAGAGGAGGTCTTGGATTCATTCATTCATTCAAAGAACTTCTTCTCCACTTTACAATCTGATGACAGATTTGCAGCATATGGAGACACCATGGTCAGCCTGCAAGACAGAAGAAAAATACTTAATTAATTCCTTGATTACAGAGATGGCAAAATTTTAAGCATGTTTTTGTTGCAGAAGACCAGTTGATGAAAAAGAAAGGTCCCATCCACATTTATTCCCAACACGTTACGGGGCTACGAGACTTATCTCGAGGATGATGGATGATTATATGTAATTTCATCTTATAATTATGTCTCGAGTTGGATGGGCGACTCCCAGAAGGACTTAGGATGGTAGTGGAGCGGATTTTTACGGATATTCATCTCACTCAATTCGTTTGAGGCAATTTTGGATATGCCTAAATAAATTTTGGAGCGAATACGAATATTCAAACAACATCCATTAAATATTCGGGACAGATACGGATTTGGTCATATCTGCCTCGCGATATTCGTTTAAGTGTTAATATTACAAAAATACCCTCAAACCCTTTAAATGTGAAAAAAAAAACCTACATCTCTCTTCTGCCTCAGCCTCTCACCTCTCCTTTGACCTCTCTCTCTCAATCACTCTTCACTCATTTCACTTCGTTTTTTCAGTTCAAAGAAACAGAGGAAGATGAGCAAAAGCATAGAGCACCCATCTCCCTCTAGTCTCCAGTCCAGTCTTGCTCTTACTCCTCTATCTCTCGTATCCGATCCTTCGTCACAGCGAGGTCTCTCTCTCGTCCAGTCCTTCATCACAGCGAAGGTCGTCAGGTCGTATCCCTTCGTCCTTTCTTCTCCCTCACGCTGCGATCTGCCTCTCTTCTCCCCTCAAGCCGCGCGATCTGCCTCCCTCGCAGAGAGATCTCTATTTCAAGATCAAGATCAAGATCACAGTGAAGGCGGTCGTCGTCCCTTCTCCTTCCCAGATCTAAGATCTGATCAGATTTGATCTGAGATGTGATATGATCTATCCAATCTCATCAGACCTCAAATCTCATTAGATCTGATCTCAGATCTGATATGATCTCATCAGATCAGATCTCGATCTCGATATCAAAGTTCAGATCAGATCTAATTTTTTTTGGTAATTTTTTGTAATTTTAGATCAATTTTGTTGTAATTTTTAGATCGTTTTTTTTTGTAAATAATATTCAGACATCTTATTTTTTTTTTAATTTGTTGTATGTTTTTTTAATGTATAAATGATCGTTTAACTGTAATGAAAGAAATTTTTTAACGGATATTTTGTGCAGAGCGGATATCCATGAGGGGCGGAGGCAGTTTTTAAATAGCTTTATAAATGGATATGCAGGGTGAATTTGAGGATCCATTATTATTGTCGAATCGAAAATGAATTTGCTCAAATTCGCTACAATTCACCTCGTTGCCATCCCCAAAAGGAATCCATATGATATAGTCGAGAAAACGCGTCAAGGAATAAATACTTTTTCAGTCGGCTGTTGTGTAGTTGTAATTAGGACAATGGACTTAAAAAGTAGAACTGACCTCTGATTAGACATTAATAAAGGCGTTTAGTCTATGGTTGAGACCCTACTACGCCGTAGATGGTAATAAAATCAAGCTTGTTTCTTGAAACCCAGTGGCGGAGCTGTGTACCAAAACCCGGGATATTCAAAATTAAAAACTATTTATATTAGTGGAAAAGTGCTTTGTTCTATTTGTTTTCCACACAGGGTATTTTTGGTTAGTCATGTTGTTTGGTATGTATATTTTCGTTGTTTGATTGTCTATTTATCGATAGAAAATTAATTATTTATAAGATTACTTTTTCAACTAATTATGAAATCCAAGTCTAAAGAGAGGCTTCAAAATCGAATTTACAAAAACAGTTTCAATTTTCATTTTTTTGTGCAACCAAATAGACCAATAGTTTTCTTGGTATAGTCATAAAATTTCAAGGCTTATAGCATTTTAGCCCCTACGTCTTTCCTCATTATTATTATTTTTTTGCGATTAGTTTTATTTTTATATCTATAGCCTAAGGTACCCAAAATTTGCCGGCTCTACCCCTATCAAACTTTCGGTTAAAATATGACCCTTAAAATTTTGTAAGTTGAAACTCGACTAAACCAAACTCTGTGATAGGTGTAGATAAATTTTATTGACTCAACTAAATTGATGGGTGTTAACTTAGCTAGTAAAATTCTGACAAATGTATAAGTCACTTAATTAGATATATTTTTCCATGGAATATTTTTTTTTTGGAAAATTAAACATTAACCTAGAAATACAAATCAGAATCTGAAAAAAATTGATACCGATGCCATGGTCCAAATTAGGAGCAACTAGTCGTGGCACTTCTAGACCCAACAAAGACGTGCCTTCAATATTTTCTTCTTTATCATAAAGATTCTGTCGGTCAAAAATATTGACAGGTAGCCAAAAAGAGTGAGGCTACCAACCATTCCCTGCACGTATCGCAAGAGAGATGGAGGGTCCTCCCTCACTGGTTTCCTCGACATATAGAATTCCCAAAAATTATATATATAACATGTGTATTGTTCATGTGGAGTTGCTAACATGCGCAGACGAGGACAGGATAAGCAAAGCAAGAATAGTACCTCTCTTTGCGCTTCTCCAAAAACCTCTGCAGAGACTTATTTCTAGCAATCGGAAGGTCTGCAAATAAAAATCCGTTATTTTAGCAAAATCCGTTAAGTTTTCTGTTTAAAATGACGGTGGATCGGTCGAACTCGCTCACCTCCGTTAAGTTTCTCAAATAGTTGCTTCTTTTGTTCATCGGTCACTTTAAGATCGGTCACTGACTCAGTGGGGGCTTTCAAGTTTCCTTCTTCAACAAGTTTCATGATTATCTCAGCCTATAATAATCAAAACCAAAATTTTTAGTTCCAAAAAAATAACCCTTTCATCACTATTTCATTTCATAACTATTTGTAGCGAAGGCAAACCTTATCTCGAGGAAGATCGAAGACGGACACCTTTCCGTTGTAGAAGATTGTTAAAGGCGCATTTTGAGTTTGTTGAGGAGTCTCAGAAGCAACCCTGAAATGAAGCTTAAAAAATAAGAGTGCGAAAATGATTTCACCGAATTCGACACAAGTTTGTGTAAAATGATAAAGTTTATTTACCTGAGAACAGGATTGAAGAGAGGGAGAGTGGAAACGAAGGTTTGGTTCCCTATCGGCGTTGATGGAACACTTTTGGGTCCTAAAGCCATTTCTTGATTGTCTGCCGTACCATTTGCGGTGCCAGACTCAATCACAGTTTTGAGCAACTGTGGGTTGATCTTAGAAAGCGATGTTTGAACACCTGAAAAACCAAAAACTAACCAAATCAATAAAATCGTTCGGAGCTTTGGTTGAAAAGGTTGGAGGTTTGATTCTCACTCAGTATATTGTTCTAGAAGTTTTTAGATTTTAGAGAAGTTTAACCATGGTTCGTTCATTCGTCGAAAACAGGAAGAACAAAAAAATTAATGGAATTGGATGAAAGAGTGTGTGACATACCTCGGATGTTTTTGCGCTGTTGGAGAAGACGTTGAAGCTGGGATTTGGAAGGGTTTTCTTTCTCCATTCCAAAGAAATCGAGCTCCTGGGTTGCTCCGGAAGACATGTTTTTCTTCTTCTTTGCTTTTTCTTTGGTTCGAAGGTTCTAGACAGAGAGATATAACAATAAGGAAGGGAACACGAGAAAGAGGTGAGTCTCTTTAAATAAAAGGAAAGATAGAAAGAGGAAAAAGAAAAAAAATTAAAGAATGAAAACGATCCCAACAACACGTCTTCCACGAGTGTTTGAAATTAGTGAAATTCAAGATAGTGGTTTGAATGACCATATTAACCCTTGTTGTATTGGAAATTTTGTTAAACACTGAAATGACATTGAGTTGATTTGGATGAGCCCACCCCTGTGTCTTGATTTGGATGTCTTTGTTGAACCACTTTGATTTTAGATTCGTTTTACTGATGATCTCTTAATTTTGATAAAATTGGTCTATTCATTTTTTATAATGTTCTTTTCATAGACCTAATCTCGTTACGGTATGAATTGTGAAGTGGTTCTTGGATTAGTTGTTCCAATTTCTTCTTGTTTTACATTTGAAATGATTTCTATGTTGTTGTACACTTTACGGAATTTTTTGCTCCTTGGGCTTTTGGAAACAATAATAATCACCAATTTCCCGACCATGATACATATAATAGTACCCCTTATTGGCAAAAAGATACTTTTGCTCACCTTTTTTAACCACATTTTTGGAGAAGGTGTTTAAAGAGGGGGGAGGCAAAATTGTATTTTCGCTTCCAGACAACAAATCAGGCTAGAAGACTCAGGCCCTTTAGAATTACAAGTCGACTCACTCAAAAGGCGGTGATATCTATCGGGGGGATTAACTAAAGATAAACGTGGGAAATTATAAAGACAGAGTTGATGGATTACTACCCAGCTAGCAAGGCAGATCAGATTCTTGGCGTGCTTTTATTTTTAAACTAAAAATAATTAAACAACTATATGGCATCATCTGTCGACATTCAACACCCAAACTATTTGGAATGCGGCATGAAGTTTATGAGGAAGTTTCATGGAGTGTGAGGGGTCTGCCTTGAGATGCAAGTTGTTTTATAAATAAGAGTCATGGTTTAAGTTAATGTTTAATCACTTTTAAGTTGTATATGTTGAATTATATGACGAGGGATTAAAGGTTAATTATATACGTGGTTTGAAATCTCAGTCGTGAGGATGAGTTATTTTATGCTGTCTTGTTTGGATGATTTTTTGGAAATTTTTTTACACATCTATTTTATTGTGAATGGTATTTGTGATTGTGTTGTAAAGAGAAATCAAAAAGTGTAAAAAAAAAAAAAAAATTCCAAAAAATATAAAAAGACACCCATTCACGATCATTTCTTGTAGCTCATTCTAATAAGAACTTTGTCTAGAGAGTTAGGCCAAACCCAATACCCTTCATCATTCTAGAGATGTTTATAAAGCTTAATCAAACACAATCACACGCAAAGAGACCCTTTGGCACTGTCCTGGCTCTTTAGATTTTTTGTTCTAATAATCACTACATTAAATTGACATTTTTTTGTAACAACCTCCAAAATAGTAACACTTTTGAGCTATAACAATATACAAAACAATTTTACACATTTTCATAAGCAAAATGATAGTACAATAATTGTATCACTGTGAATAGTATGATCCTATAAGTGATATTATTTATGGTGATTTAATTTATTGTATCACTTTGTTTGTTCAACCGTTTTTCATTTTTTTTTATCAAATTTAATTTTGACTTGAAATTATTTGATGAATTCTAATAAGCCAATTTAGTGTAGTGAATCTTACGAGTGTTATCGTTTTTGGAATTTTACAAATGGTAACTATGGTAATTCAATATAAGATAGACAACCAACATTAGATACATCTACTAGATTAAAATTTTGGAAAAAAAAAGGGATTCTTTTGTAGCCCATGTAAAACAAAATGAAAATGATTTATGTAGAAATTAACCATGCATTTTTGGTACAATGAATCTAGTTTAATATGAAATTTTTTTACCAAAAAATTAGCCTGTGATTGAGGTTCGTTCAAACTACAACAATTTGGCCAACGTTTTATTGCCTAGTTCTCAAATTTGATTGTATATTTTATGATTAATTCTCAACGTTCAAATGGCAAATAGTTGTTCCACCATCATCTATATATCTTAACCGAACCCTTAAAAACAGCTCGTGAAATACACAACTTTAATTTGTATATAACTAGAATATGTCCTATGCTGTTGACACTCCATATAATTTTATTTTTGTTAAATATTTTATATTGAATACCTTTTTCATTATCCCTATTTTGGCTGTGAATTAGTATTTTAAGTGTAAATTTATTTTAAAGTAAAAATATATATTAAAATTTTTAGAGTGAGAGTGTGAGACTCATTCAAATTTGAATCAGTTGGAAAAAAATTAAATATCAAGAATGAGTTATCCCATAATCTTTGAATTCACCAAAATATGAAGTTTAGAGTTTTTGTTTAAATGTGCATTAAGATGCCCGACTCTTTTTTTTACTATAATCGATCCGTCTCATTGCTTTGAAAAATATTAAAAACGTGAAATACTTTATATGTTTTTAATTATAAAATATATATTTTAAAAATTTTAGCGCTCGTGTTTATCATTGATTTTATCGGAAAGATCTTTAAAAATGCATTTCAATGATATTAACTTTATCAAAATGCGATAACGATGAAGATAGTTATGATAATTTTCATTTTGCTGAAAGCAAAACACAATATTTTATCTCTCCGTCATATGTACATTTCACCAATTTTTTTCAAAAGTTTTTCATTATTTATGCCATTTTACATGTTTTATATTTACAAATATATTATCATGGAAAATAAATCTCAACTCTAAAATTCAATACATTTTTCAATTTTTAATCTTAATCATCTTTTATCTCTAATTATTTTGATTTAACTTTGTCTCAGTCAACAATAAATAGTAAAATACCGCTCTAAATTGTAATATAAATATACAAGTAACTACTTTTTGTTTTTTTTGTTGCCCCACTCCCACAATCAACTCGTGAATTATGAACATTTTCAGGTGGGAACTAAAACAAGAATAAAAAGAAAGGACGATCTGATTACCAAACATAGACAAAACACTGAAACAGCTTTCTCTGTTCACAGAAAGCAAATTTGAAGTGTTTGACAAGTAATTTCTACAAACAACAACTCATCACTCTCAATTTCCCCACGTGATTAAACAATTTCCCCCAGTTTCAGATCTCAATTCTGTGGGTATCGTCCTCTATGTTTTTTTTTTTCATCTTTTTTTAGCCAATCCCAAACGTTACTTTATTTTAAGGCAAATTTGATGTGGACTTTACTTTTAAGTCAAGAATTGGATAATGTCTTGAATGAAGAACTGGATGTTCATGTTTCTTCAAATCGTATTGTGGTTTTCACGTGTTTTTGCTATTCATTTTGAATACTATTCAAATTGATTTTTGATGAGACATCAAACAATCATCTGGTCACCTTCGGCCAATTCTAATATACTAAGTCTTTAATGCAATTTTGAGTAAGCCCAAGCACGGTCTAGACTCAGCTAAAACACCGTTCAATCCGTAAATCAGGCGTCCAAGACTAGATCATGCGAATTCAATGTGGTTGCAAAATTTGAAGCTTTGCTCAGGGCAATAAGGCCTGAACACAGATCTCTGAGCTATCATAAGCCCAAGATCTATCTTGTACAGCTCTTGATCTAATCAAGTATTAGGTTCCTAATAGAGCCAAGTGCAAAATGCAACCCAGTCTTGAACAGGTAAAACCTCAGCGAAATCTCCTCCCACCATCACGCCTTAATGATAGAATCAATGAATGAGTTAAATATTCACTATATAAGATTAACAAATGGTTGAGAATGATACACACTATCAATCTCATTTACAGTCTACATCCATATTTAGTCAATCACCTGATTATAACATTGGAGTGCCTTCGACAATCACAACGATAGTCTTTAACTCATTGTTATTCATATTTACAGGTCAATTTGGACACATCAATTTTGATTATATCTTTCGATTAAATTAAGCTAGCTCTATTAGTTTACGTTTATTTGAACATCTTTCGGCCACCAAACTCGAATTAAAATAAAATCACTGTAAGTCTTAACAGAAAGTTACCACCATGTAGAGGACCACTTTGATCCAACCTCAAGTGATGTACTACTACAACTTGTGTTCAATTAGTATGCATGTTAGACATCACTATACTAGCTAGAGCTTGGTTTTAGGGCAGTTTTTAGCTAGGGACTTGTCGAAACCTAGCCAGAGACTCCCTTGAAATACTCCAATTTCAACATTTTGTGGCAGCACATTATTGAATGGGATTGAATAATTTCATTTTGCTATTCATTTTGGATGTTATCGAATATAATCTCTGCTTACCTAGTACTACTTTCTCTTGAATCGGACCTACTTCAGTTTCATTTTGTGGTAGTGCAGTGTTTATTCCTTATGTCTCAATCTTGAATTTAAACCATTCAACTGTAGTTTGTTATCTGAAAGTAACCCGATATAATTATTTGGTATTCATAGTTGGTATTCATTTCGAATGGTTGTAATTGATTTTAATCACATTTTTCGACACTTATATGAATGGCTTTTTGCCACGAAACCCCAATCAAATACAAATTTTGATCATCTTAAATGAGTTTTGTTGAATGTACTGGCACTTGGAACAACCTTGTACGCCACTCTTTAAGACTTTGATTGAAGAAGTCTTCTTGTGGAAATCTAGTACTCCTCTTCTTAAAAATTACACCTACTTCAGTTTTAATTCATGATAGTGATTTCCCCTAATGTCATAATCTTTAAAGCTGTAATTAGTCATATGAAGAGCACCTGTGAAAGTATTCTTA
Organism: Berberis thunbergii; assembly: GCA_003290165.1. Classification (NCBI taxonomy): domain Eukaryota; kingdom Viridiplantae; phylum Streptophyta; class Magnoliopsida; order Ranunculales; family Berberidaceae; genus Berberis; species Berberis thunbergii. The sequence goes on from QNQO01001639.1 coordinate 184,734, forward strand.
TTAAAGATCTTTATTACTTTATTATGCGTAATACGCAATAATTATCGATGAATCACTTTGCCTTACAAGTTAAAGCTAAAGTATAACAAACATAAATATACGTTTTACTTCATTAAATTCATACACCTTTTTGCTCTTTTTAGTACCAAATGCTCTCATAGGTTTGCTAATTACTTTTGTTAAAGACACATATGAATCCTTCATCCTATCTTTCGAAAGAAACCTTGATACTTTGCCTGTTTTTTAAGCATTAATACGAAAGCGGGTCATGGAGGAAGTTTCACGAAGAACTCAGAATTTCGCACTCTAGTGTAAATGATCCGAACTCTAAAGTTTTATCGTAATCCTTAAAAATTAGATTTGGGTTTTCATTACTTGTACTTAAAGATATAGATGTTATCAATGTCTGCTAACTTTGTTAAAGAACTAAAGAAGCATAAATTGATATGTATATTTGTTTGAATGAATTGCTTCTTTTTAAAGATACCTTAATGTCTTTTATAAATTGTATTTAATTAAGCATTAGTGTTTGACAGGATTTTGAGCTCCTACTATATAGCTTTTGACCTCTTTTGATAATGTGAGTGTGCAAAAGGATATAAAGAAGGATGAAACTACAGCATCTCAACAACAAAAAGAATAAAGCTTGAAAGTAACTTGGTTCAATGGGAGACAAGTATGATCTGAAATTACTACTAAACAATTCTTTGAACAGCCTTAAAAAATGTTATTTTTGCAACTAGTTTCAAATACTTTAAGCATCTGGTCCATGTCAATGTTGGATAGAACATCCATCTGGCTTCACCTAGCCAGCAAAACTTATTTTTGAATTGACAATTCTAGCCAGTTAGGTTTGTTAGCTATTTTTTTTAACTAAGTTTAGATTTTTTGTACATTTTTATCTCTTCTATAAATGGTGTTTGTAGTTGTGTTTTAAAAAAAATGAGCAAAAAATATAAAAAAACATAAACTTGACCAAAAAATGGCTAGCAAACTTGGCTGCTAGACTTACTCTTTTAATTAAAACTCCAAATTCTAGGCAGCTAGGCTTTATAACAACTTTTTTGTCAGGTTTTGAGTTTTTTACACTTCTACTCCTTTTATAGATAATGTTGTAATGTTGTGATTGTGTTTTAAATAAAATTTGTAAAAATTCAAAAAGGTTCAAGTCTGACAAAAAAATGACTTTAAAGCCTAACTGCCTAGACAAACTCAATTAGAACATATTATAAAAGTTTGATCATTCAAATTACAACAATTCTAACCAGCCAAATTTGGTAGCCATTTTTGTGTCAACTTTTGATTTTTTTTTTACACTTCTATCTCTTCTATATACGGTGTTTGTAGTTGTGTTTTAAAGAGAATGAATAAAAAGTATAAAAAAAACCAAAACTTGGCCAAAAGTGTCTACCAAACTCAACTGGCTAGACTTACTCTTCAAATTGTTGTAGCATTTTTTGAAAAATATGTAAAATTAAGAGTATGATCAACTTACCTAACGAGTTTTTACATATGTCCTGAATTATGGGATTGTAAAAAAACTAAGAGTAGGATTATCTTAGCACCACTGGTCACCAATAATTGGTGTATCATATCCTCCAATGATGACTTTTAAGGAGTTTATTATTCAATAACTATATTCACGATTTTGGACGATTTCGAAAATTTATTTATTTCTAAGCTAACCAACGAATTTTTGCTTCCATTTCAATACCTCGTGTAACTATAAACATGGTGGCATCGACCATGGTCTAGAGCATCAAAACTTTTACTCTATTTACTGAAAAGTAAAAATTGGGCTCAATTTCAAAGGATATAAACAGGATTTTGGACAATTTCAGAAGTTGTTTTGTTTCTTGGATAGCCACTATAGTTTTACTTTCATTTAATACCTCACGTGCCAATAAACATATCACGTCGATCATAGTCAAGATCTATAGATTGTTCTTATTTTTTAAAGGTAAAAAATTTGCTCAATTTCCAAGACTTTAACCCACAATTTTGGACGATTCCAGAGTGTTTTTTTTTCTTCCTTTTTATTTCTAAGATAACCACTGAATTTTTGCTCCTTTTTCAATACCTCGTGTCACTATAAACATAGTCGCATTGATCCTAGTCTAGAAGATCAAGTTTACTTAGTTTTTTGAAATATAAAAATTTGGCTCGATTTCAGAATCTATATAAATCATGTTTTGGATGATTTTGGTTGTTTTGCTTCTTGGTAAACCACTATAGTTTTCCTCTCATTTAACACCTCACGTGCCAATAAACATAGTCACGTCGATCGTAGTCTAGAGATATAGATTTTTCTTAGTTTTTTTTATAGTAAAAAATTTGGCTCGATTTCAAAGGCTTTAACTCACGATTTTGAACAATTTCGGAATTATTTTTGTTTACAAGATAATACTGAATTTTTGCACTCATATCAATGACTCGTGTCACTATAAATCCTATGGTCTACATCTTCTCTAATAGCCCAATTCTTTTTAAATTATAGATCCTAGATATCGAAAAGCCTCACACTCTGGGACCTCTACACCTTCGATCTCAATTGAATTACTTCTCCCTCGTGGTTCACAACCAAAGTTGCACACTAGATACTTCGTCTTCGAACGGCTAATTCTAAAACCTTTACTTTCTAAAGCCGCCCGCCACCTATCTAATTTCTGACCTAAACCTGTACTAGTCTCATCAATTAAGACAATATCATCTGCAAATAACATGCACCAAGGTACATTTTCTTGCAGATGACTCGTCAACTCATCCATGACCAAAGCAAAGAGGTATGGACTTAATGCCAACCCTTGATGTAGTCCTACTGACACTGAAAATTCATTGGACATCTCACCTACTGCGCGAACACTTGTTACAACTCCTTCATACATATCCTTAATGACATCGACATAACATTGATACACTTTCTTCCTTTCAAGCACCCACCAAATTAACTCCCTGGGGACCCTATCATATGCTTTCTCAAGATCAATAAAAACCATATGCAAACTCTTATGTGCCTATCGGTATTTTTCTATAGTTTGCCTAAGCAGGAAGATGGCCTCCGTAGTAGAACTACCCGGAATAAATCCAAATTGATTCTTCGAAACCGTGGTTAAACTCCTAAGTCTTCGTTCTATAACCCTCTCCCAAAGTTTCATCGTATGACTCATAAGCTTTATCCCTCTATAGAGTCGAGCAATTCTAGATATCCCATTTGTTCTTATAAATTAGTATCACAATGCTATGCCTCCATGAATCTGACATTTTTCTAGTTTTCAAAATCCTATTAAAGAGCTTAGTTAACCATTGAATTCCAACTTCTCCCAGACATTTCCATGCTTCAATTGGTATATCATCCGGTTCAACGGCCTTCCCTGTATTCATTCTTTTTAAAGCTTCTTTCACTTCTGTGGCACTAACTCTGCGATGGAGCACACAATCTCTCCCTTCTTGTGAAGCATACCCCTTCAAGTTTAACTCCCCTACATGTGTTCCATTGAGTAGGTTTCCATCTATCTAAAATAGCTTTATCCTGCATTAAAACTCTTCCATCCTCATGTTTAACACACTTAACATGACTCAAGTCCCTAGTTTTTTGTTCTCTAGCTTTAGCTATCTTGAAAATATCCTTTTCCATTTCCTTTATACCTAGCCTATTATAAAGATCATCATATGCTCTCTTCTTAGCTTTCCCTACTGCTTTACTACTCAACTTCTTAGCTTGCTTATAAAGCTCATAAGACTCTAGGCACCTATCTTTTTGCCATTCCTTAAAACATCTTTTCTTTTCCGTAATGGTTTGTTGCACATCAACGTTCCACCACCATGTATCCTTACGATATAAACCTCCTCTTTCGCCATCTCCTAACTCTTCCTTCGCACATCTTATTCGGTTTACCAAATGTTCAAAAAGATCTGCGCTATTAGTCTTATCATTTGGTTTGAGATTCTCCCAACCCTTTGAAACTGACTGGCCACCCAAAATTTTTTTTCTAAAATTTTGGCACACATCTCCCTGTAAGGTCCACCACTTAGTTCTCGATCTAACATGTTCTATAGCAATACAACCCCTACTCTTAAGACAAAAATCGAGAACTAACAACCTATGTTGGTTTGTCAGACACTCCCCTGGTATAACCTTACAATTTTTACACTTACCTAAATCGTGTCTCCTAACAAAAAAATAATCAATTTGACTTCTATTACGTCCACTCGAAAAGGTCACAAAGTGATCTTCCCTCTTCTTATAAAAATATTTACGATCCCAAAATCATGAGCTAAAGCAAAATCTATAATAGAAATCCCCGTAGAGTTTCGATCCCCAAATCCTTGACCTCCATGTACCCTCTCATACCCAACTCTATCCTTACCAACATGACCATTCAAATTCCTGCCTAGGAAAACCCTATCGGAAGAAGGAATTTCAAGAACTAACTCTTCTAAAAAGTCCCAAAAATCCTTCTTAGTCTCTTCGTCCAAACCCACTTTGGGTGTATACGCACTAATAGCATGCACTATCTCTAGTTCTAAAGTTAATTTAATACTTATGATTATATCCCCAAACATCCTAACGTCGACTACTGCATCCTTAAAAACTTTATCTACCACTATTCTCACCTCGTTCCTAGTTCCATCTTTACCAGAATAGAAGAGTTTGAACACTTCTCCTAAATCTTTAGCCTTGTTCCCCTTCCATTTTGTCTCTTGAAGGCAAACTATGTTTACTTTCCTCCTACGCAGGACATTCACTAATTCTATTGTCTTACCTGTCAAGGTTCCTATGTTCCAAGAGGCTAATCTAATCATTCTATCTCTAGCTTTAACCTGAAATAGTTTCCTTACTCGGCCCCGTCCAGAATGGTGTGAGAACCCTTGCCTATTTAACACTACAGCTGGGCGCCGCTGTAGCGCATCGCTTTTAGCAGGGGACGCCCTATATCCTTGCTCATTTGTCACCACACCCGAGCGTAGGTGCAGTACATCGCTTATAGCGGGGGACGTCCTATCCATTTGCATTAATCTTTTTCAACCAAATTCCATGAAAAAGGGATGTGATGGGTTTTTTATGGTTGGCTATCACAAGCCTAACACCAACCCAACTCCTTTATCCGGGCCTGGGACCGGCCGTTGCAACGGACGGAGTTTATTCGAGAATTTATTTTAATTTATTTGTTTATGAAATAACTACTGAAATTTTGCTCCCATTTTAATACCTCGTGTCACTATAAACATAGTTGCATCAATCCTGGTCTACAGAATCAACTTTACTCTTTTTTTAAAAAAAATTAAAGATAGGCTCAATGATATAAGTCATGATTTTGGACTATTTCGGAAGTTGTTTTGTTACTTTGATAGCTACTATAGTTTTTTCTCCCATTTAATACCTCATCACATGCCAATAAACATAGTCGCATCGATCGTACTCTAGAGCTATAGATTTTTCTTAGTTTTTTTAATTGTAACAAATTTGGCTCGATTTCTAAGGCCTTAATCCACAATTTTGGATGATTTTAAAAAAAAATTCTTTATGAGATAACCACTGAATTTTATCTCCCATATTGGTACCTCGTTGCACTATGAACATGGTTGCATAGATCGTGGTCTATAGCATCAAATTTGCTTCTTTTTTTTAAATATTAAAAATTAGGCTCAATTTCAAAGGCTAAAAATCACGATTTGGACAATTTTGGAAGTTGTTTTGTTTATTGGATAGCCACTATAGTTTCCCCTGCATTTAACATCTGATGTGCCAATAAACATAGTCGCGTCGATCGTACTCTAGAGCTATAGATTTTTCTTAGTTTTTTAATTAAAATAATTTGCCTCGATTTCAAATGCTTTAACCCACGATTTTAAAATTTTGGCTCGATTTCAGAATCTATATAAATCATGTTTGGGATGATTTCGGAAGTTGTTTTGTTTCTTGGATAATTACTATAGTTTTCCTTCCATTTAACACCTCGTGTGCCGATAAACATAGTCGTGTCGATAACCACTAAATGTTTGCTCCCATTTCAGTACCTCGTGTCGCTATAAACATAGTCGCATAGAACATGGTCTAAAGCATCTAATTTACTTAGTTTTATAAAAATAAAAAATTAGGCTCAATTTCAAAGGCTATATAATTCATTATTTTTGACGATTTAGAAACTTGTTTTGGTTATTGGATTGTCACTATAGTTTTAATATAATTTAATATCTCACATGCCCATAAACATAATCCCGTCGATCGATCGTGGTCTAGAGCTATAGATTTTTCATAGTTTTTTAATAGTAAAATATTTGGATCGATTTCAAAGGCTTTAACCCACGATTTCAGATTATTATTATTATTATTATTATTATTATTATTTTCTGATATAACCACTTAATTTTTGCTATCATTTCATTACGTCATGTCACCATAAACATAGTCGCATCAATCTTGGTCTAGAGCTTAAAATTTGCTTATTTTTTAAAATTTAAAAATTAGGCTCGATTTCAAAGGCTATAAATCATGTTTTTTGGATGCTTTCGGAAGTTGTTTTGTTTCTTGGATAACCACGATAGTTTTACTACCATTTAATAGCTTGTGTGCCAATAAACATAGTCGCGTCGATCGCAGACTAGAGCTATAGTTTTCTTAGTATAGTGAAAATTTTGGCTCAATTTTAAAGGCTTTAAAAATTTATTTTTCAGGTTTCCGAGATAACCACTGAATTTTTGCTCCCATTGCAATACCTTGTGTCAAAATAAACATAGTGGCATCGATTCTAGTCTAGAGGATCAAATTTACTTGGTTTTAAAAAAAAATTAACTCGATTTCCAAGCGCTAATCATGATTTTGGACGATTTCGGAAGTTGTTTTGTTTATTGGATAGCCACTATAGTTTTACACCCATTTAATACCTCATGTGCCAAAAACATAGTTGCGTCAATCGTAGTCCAGTGCTATAGTTTTTTTAAAAGTAAAAAATTTGGCTTGATTTCAAAGGCTCTAAACCCATAATTTTTGACTATTTTAGAGTTTTTTTTGTTTTTTTTTTGAGATAGCCACAAAATTGTGCTCCTATTTCAGTATCTCATGTCACCATAAACACAGTCGCATCGATCCTAGTCTAAAGGATCAAATTTACTTAGTTTTCTAAAATATAAAAAAATTGGCTTGATTTAAAAATCTATATAAATCTTGTTTTGTTTCTTGGATTACCACTATAAATTTCTTCCCATTTTATAGATCACGTTTCACGTGCCAATAAACCTAGTCGTGTCGATCGTAGTCTACAGATATAGATTCTTCTTAGTTTCTTTAAAGAAAAAAAATTTGGCTAAATTTCAAGGCAAACCCATGATTTTGGACAATTTCGGAAATATTTTTTTGTTTCAAAGATAACTACTGAATTTTTGCTCCCATTTTAGTACCTTGTGTAACAACAAACACGGTCTCATCGATCTTGATCTAAAGCAACAAATTTACTTAATTTTTTGTAAAAGTAAAAATTAGGCCCGTTTAACAACAAACACGGTCTCATCGATCATGATGTTGGACAATTTCGAAAGTTGTTTCTTGGATAACCACTGAAATTTTGCTCCCATTTCAATACCTTGAGTCAATATAAACATAGTTGCATAGATTCTAGTCTAGAGGATCAAATTACTCTATTTCTTTAAAGTAAAAAAATTTGACTCGAATTCAAAGCCTAAATCATGATTTTGGAATGTTGTTTTATTTCTTGGAAAACCACTACAGTTTTCTTCCCACTTAGTACCTCACTTGCCAATAGCATAGTCCGGTTGATCATAGTCTAGCTCTTTAGATTTTTAAAAGTAAAAAATTTGGCTCGATTTCAAACGCTTTAACCCATAATTTTGGAAATTTTTTTAGATAACCACTAGAATTTTGCTCCAGTTCAATACTTCATGTTACTATTAAAATTATATTTCAAAATTTGAAATGCGTAACGTTAGATAAGGTAATAAAATTAAATTTCAAAACATCAAACAACGAAGCCGAATATGAAGCAGCAATAGCCAGGCTACAATTGGCAAAACACTTGGGAATAAAAGAGATCAACATCTTCATTGACTCCAAATTGGTGGTCAATCAGCTGAAAAACGAATTTCAAGTCAAAGATGCTCGAATGAAAGCCTACCTCCAAAAGACTGTTGAGCTAATAGAAAGTTTCCAGACTACAAACATTAGGCAATGTGCAAGGGCAGAGAATAAAAGAGCTGATGAGCTAGCCAAGGAATCATCACGGGCTAAAGAAAATGATAACCCGCTCGTCATGATGTAGAAGAGTTCCATACTGGAAAATCAAGTGCAAGAGGCATGCAGAACAGGCCAGGAAAACAATAGGACAATTTCAATCATCGCGTATATAACAAACGGAGAGCTTCCAATAGACAAGATGAAGGCCCAAAAACTGTGAAACCGAGTAGTACGATACACAGTGATTAACGACATACTCTACAGAAGATTCGCCACTAGCCCACTACTAAGATGTTTCTCGCGCGACGATGCTGACTATTTCTTAGGAGAGATTCATCATGGTACATGTGGAAACCATCTAGGAGGAAGAACACTAGCCACAAAGCCCAAAACATTGGGATACTACTGGTCGACAATGCAAGTGGTTGCAAATAAACTCGTTTGCACTTGTAAAAAATGCCAGAGATTTGCACCATATACTCACATGCCAGGCCAAAATCTAATCCAGATGAACATTCCATGGCCATTTGCATAATGGGGGATGGACATTGTAGGACCACTCCCAATGTTTGACAATTGGAGATTCCTCCTCGAAGCGGTAGATTACTTCACTAAGTGGGTGAAAGTAGAATCGTTGGCAAAGATAAGAGAAGCTCAAGTCGAAAGGTTCATCTGGAAAGACATAATATACATATTCGAAATCCCAAGAGTAATTTTCACAGACAACGGGAAGCAATTCGAAGACAAGAAGGTTAAGAAATTGTGCAAAAACCTAGGCATCCAACAATACTTCTCAGTACCCGCCCATCCACTGGCAAATGGGCAAACCAATGTCACCAACTGAACGATCATAGAGGCAATAAAAAAGAAGCTTAAAGCATCGAAGGGTTTGTGGACAACAGAACTACCTAGCATCCTTTGGGCGTAAAGAACAATGAAAAGGACTCCAACAAGGGATACTCCTTTCACCCTCGTTTACAGGTCTGAAACAATGATACCCGTAGAATTGGTATGCCAACATTTAGAACCAAAGAGTTTCGAGCAGAAGACAACAATGAAGCACTGAGAGTCGGATTAGATCTCCTCGAAGAAAAGTGAGAAAAGGCTCACATCAAAACATCAGCCTACCAACAACGTATGGCTAACTACTATAACAAAAAAAGTAAAACCTTGCACGTTCAATGTCGGTGATTGGGTACTCCGAAAAATTCAATTCAACACAAAGAACCAGGCGCGGGCAAACTGAATCCGAATTGTGAAGGACCATACAAAGTGATAAAAATCAACATACTGGGGACATACTGGTTAGAAAATACAGAGGGTGAACAATTACAACGACCGTGGAATGTAGAGTATTTGAAAAAACAATCCGTCTAGAGAGTCAGGACAGGCGCACCAAGGAGTCTCGATACCCTTCATCATCCTAGAGATCCTTATAATCCACCAATCGAACATAAACACAGACATAAAGAGCTTTTCCTGACGCTGATATGGCGCTAGGGGCTAGGCTCTCTAGATTTTTTTTTGAAAAAATATTATCAATAAAACTCTTTTACATCCTCCATTTCGCGTTCAAACGATAAAGTCTAGTCGGGACAAAGAAGTCAGTCTAAAATTTTTACTCAAAGAATCGCACGACACGACCAAAGTATTGAGCTACAAGTAAAGTCTAAATTTATGTATCAGGACAAGCAAGTTAGACATAAACATGAAACTTCTAATCTGATCAACCATGAAGTAATAAAGTACCCTGACACATGAGCCAGACTTATACTTTTGTCGACTATACTTTTGTCGACTATAACGTACAACATCGAAATCCAAACATGAAAAGTCAGATTTCATAAAAAAGTGTTTACGTCACTAATATGTTGAACATCGCAGTACACTTGTAAAAAATCAGACAAATAAGTCAGAATTAAACCAGGAATGTCGAAAGCAAAAAGCTAAGTCTAACAAGTTAGACGGAAAGACATACTGCCTACAAGCAATAAAAATAAATTAAATGAGATTCTCATTGATTTTCTAAATCCATTACATCATAAAAGATTATATGAAGACGAGAAGGCCCAATAAGAGTACTAAAAAAGAGGCATTCGTATCAACAACGTCACACGATGGCACAGGTTCGGACGGGCGAAGGGATGATTGTTTTTTGGACGATTTCGGAAGTTGTTTTGTTTCTTGGATAGCCACTGAAAATTTGCTCACATTTCATTACCTCGTGTCAATATAACTATAGTTGCATCGATCCTAGTCTAGAGAATCAAATTACTCTATTTTTTTTTTAATTAGAATATTTGACTCGATTTCAAAGCCTAAATCATGATTTTGGACGATTTCGGAAGATGTTTTATTTTTCAGATAACCACTAGAGTTTTCTTCCCATTTAATATCTCACTTTTCAATAAACACAGTCCCATCGATCATAGTCTCGATCTATAATTTTTTTTAGTTTTTAATAATAAAACATTTGGCTCAATTACCAAGGCTTTAAACCCATGATTATGAAAGTATTTTTCTTTTGTTTTTTTAGATAACCACAGAGTTTTTGCTTCCATTCGATACTTTGTGTTACTAATAACATAGTCGCATCAATCCTGGTGTAGAAGATCAAATTTACTTAATTTTTAAAAATAAAAAAATTGGCTTGATTTCAAAGGCCATATGGATCATGATTTTGGACAATTTTGAATTTTTTTTAACTTAGATAACCACTATAATTTCATCCATTTAACACCGTGCATGCCAATAAACATGGTCTCGTCAATCTTAGTCTAAAGCTATAGATTTTCTTAGTTTTTAAATGTAACAAAAATAGTCGCGATTTCAAAGGTTTTAACCTACAATTTTGAACGATTTTAGATTTTTTTTCTTGTTTATGCAATAACCAATAAATTTGTGCTCCCATTTCAATACCTCGTGTCATTATAAACATAGCCATATCGATCCTAGTCTAGAGGATCAAATTCACTTATTTTTTTAAATATAAAATTTTGGCTCGATTTCATAATCTATATAAATCATGTTTTGTTTCTAGGATAACCACTATAGTTTTCCTCTCATTTTACACCTCACGTGCCAATAAACCTAGTCGATCAATCATAGTCTAGAGATACAAATTTTTTTTAAAGGTAAAAATTTGTCTTGATTTCAAAGGCTAAAATCCACGATTTTGGATGATTTCAAGAGTTTTTTTTGTCTCTAAGATAACCACTGGATTTTTGCTCCAATTTCAATACCTCGTGTAACTACGAACGTGATCGCATCGATCATGGTCTAGAGCATCAAGTTTACTCTGTTTTCCGAAAAGTAAAAATTAGGCCTGATTTCAAAGGCTGTAAATCATGATTTTGGACAATTTGGGAAGTTGTTTTGTTTATCGGATAGCAACTAGTTTTACTCCCATTTAATACCTCACGTACCAATAAACATGGTCGCATCAATCTTAGTCAAGAGCTATAGTTTTTTCTTAGTTTTTTAAAGGTAAAAATTTGGCTCGATTTCAAAGGCTAAATTAACCCACAATTTTGGATGATTTCAGAGTTTATATATATATGAGTTAACCACTGAATTTTGGCTCTCATTTCAATACCTCATATCACTATAAACATACTTGCATTAATCCTAGTCTAGAGGATCAAATTTACTTATTATTATTATTTTTTAAATATAAAAGTTTGGCTTGATTTCAAAATCTATATAAATCATGTTTTGTTTCTTAGATAACCACTATAGTATTCCTCCCATTTTACTGATCGCATGCCAATAAACCTAGCCGTGTCGATCGTAGTCTATAGATATAGATTTTTCTTATTTTTTTTAAACGTAAAAATTTGATTTGATTTCAATGGCTAAAACCCACGATTTTGAACAATTTTGAAAGTTTGTTTATTTCAAAGATAAACACTGAATTTGTGCTCCCATTTCATTACCTCGTGTAACTAAAAGCTTAGTCGCATTGATCCTAGTCTACAGTAACAAAAGTAAAAATTAGGCTCCCATTTCAATACCTCGTGTAAGTAAAAACATGGTCGCATTGATCCTAGTTTACAATAACAAATTTACATACTTTTTTGAAAAGTAAAAATTAGGCTTGATTTCAAATGCAATAAATCATGATTTTGGACAATTTTGGAAGTTCTTTTTTTTTCTTGGACAATTTAATACCTCGCATGCCCATAAACATAGTCACGTCGATCATAGTTAATAGCTATAGTTTTTCTTAGTTATTTAAGGGAATTTTTTTGCTTGATTTCAGTGGCAACCTCCAATTTGGATGATTTCAGAAGGTTTTTTTTTTAATGAGACAACAACAAAATTATTGCTTTAATTTCAGTATCTCGTTTAACTATAAACACAGTCGCATTGATCCTAGTCTAGAGGATCAAATTTACTTAGTTTATAAAAAAATGATCGATTCAAAGCCTAAATCATGATTTTAGATGATTTCGGAAGTTATTTTATTTCTTGGATAACCACTATAGTTTTCTTCTCATTTAATACCTCTTGTGCCAATAAAAATAGTCCAGTCGATCATAGTATAGATCTATAGATTTTTTGTTTTTTTTTAAATATAAAAATTTGGCTCGATTTTCATAAGTATTAAATTAGTTTTAGAACTAGAGACAGTGCATGTTATTAGTGCGTATGCACCCCAAGTGGGTTTGGACGAGGAGACTAAGAAGGATTTCTGGGACTCTTTAGATGAGTAAGTTCTTGGAATTCCCTCTTTCGATAGGTTTTCCTAGGCTGGGATTTGAATGGCCATGTCGGTAAGGATAGAGTTGGGTATGAGAGGGTACATGGAGGTCAAGGGTTTGGGGAACGAAACACTACAGGGATTTCTATTATAGATTTTGCTTTAGCTCAGGATTTTGGGATCGTAAATACTTTTTATAAGAAAAGGGAAAATCACTTAGTGACCTTTGTGAGTGGGCGCAATAGAAGTCAAATTGATTATTTTCTTGTTAGGAGACACGATTTAGGTAGGTGTAAAAATTGTAAGGTTATACCAAGGGAGTAATTGACAAACCAACATAGGTTGTTAGTTCTCGGTTTTTGTCTTCAGGGTAGGGGTCGTATTGCTATAGAATAGGTTAGACCGAGAACTAAATGGTGGACCTTACAGAGAGATGTGTGCAAAAAATTTAGAAAGAATATTTTGGGTGGCCAGTCAGTTTCAGAGGGTTGTGAGAATCTCGAACCAAAGGATATGACTAGTAGTGCAGATCTTTTTGAACATTTGGCAAACCGAATAAGAAGATGTGCGAAGGCAAAGTTAGGAGAGGCCAAAAGAGGAGATTTATATGGTAAGGAGACATAGTGGTGGAACGCTGATGTGCAACAAATCATTACGAAAAAAGAAAAGATGCTTTAAGGAGTGGCAAAAAGATAGGTGCCTAGAGTCTTATGAGCTTTATAAGCAAGCTAAGAAGTTGAGTAGTAAAGTAGTAGGGGAATAATGATCTTTATAATATGATAGGTACAAAGGAAAGGGAGAATAATATTTTCAAGATAACTAAAGATAGATAACGAAAAACTAGGGACTTGAGTCATGTTAAGTGTGTTAAGCATGATGATAGAAGAGTTTTAATGCAAAATAAAGCTATTTTAGATAGATGGAATGATTACTTTTGGAACCTACTCAATGGAACACATGTAGGGGAGTTAAACTTGGAAGGGTATGCTTCAAAGGAAGGGAGAGATTGCGTGTTCCATAGCAGAGTTAGTGCCACAGAAGTGAGAGAAGCCTTAAAAAGAATGAAGACAAGGAAGACCGTTGGACCGGATGATATACCAATTGAAGCATGGAAATGTCTGGGAGAAGTTGGGATTCAATGGCTAACTAAGCTCTTTAATAGGATTTTGGAAACTAGAAAAATTCCAGATTCATGGAGGCATAACATTGTGATCCAGAATTGCTCGAACTATAGAGGGATAAAACTTATGAGTCATACGATGAAACTTTGGGAGAGAGTTATAGAACGAAGACTTAGGAGTTTAACCACGATTTCGGAGAATCAATTTGGATTTATGCCAGGTAGGTCTACTACGGAGGCCATCTTCCTGCTTAGGCAAACTATAGAAAAATACCAAGAGACACGTAAGAGTTTGCATATGGTTTTTATTGATCTGGAGAAAACATATGATAGAGTCCCCATGGAGTTAATTTGGTGGGTGCTTGAAAGGAAGAAAGTGTCTCAATGTTATGTCGGTATCATTAAGGATATGTATGAAGGGGCTGTAACAAGTGTTCGCGCAGTAGGTGAGATGTCCAATGAATTTTCAGTGTCAATAGGACTACATCAAGGGTCGTTGTTAAGTCCATATCTCTTTGCTTTGGTCATGGATGAGTTGACGAGACATCTGCAAGAAGATGTACCTTGGTGCATATTATTTGCAGATGATATTGTCTTAATAGATGAGACTAGTGCATGTTTAGGTTAGAAATTATATAGATGGCGGGAGATTTTAGAGAGTAAAGGTTTTAGAATTAGCCGTTCGAAGATGGAGTATCTAGTGTGAGAGTAAAGGTTGGTTGAAATGGAGAATGACGTCAAGAGTATTATGCGATAGAAGGATGCTTGCAAGGCAAAAAGGAAAATGCTATAAGACAATTGTTCGACCAGCCATGCTATACGGTTCAAAATGTTAGGCTACTACGGGACAACATACACATAGGATGGCAGTAGCAGAAATGCGTATGTTAAGGTGGATGTGTGGTAAACTTGTAAGGATAAAATTAGAAATGAAAGAGTTAGGAGATACTTAGGTGTAGCGCCCATAGAGGACAAAATTAGGGAAAGACGTTTAACTTGATTTGGTCATGTGCGGAGGAGACCAGGCACGACGCCAATTAAAAAATATCTAGATTGGCAAGTTAATGGAGGCTGTAGACGGAGGGGACGACCGTTGAAAACTTGGATGAAGGTGGTGAATGAAGATATCATTGAGTTTGGATTAGGCGAGAATATGTGGGAAAATCGCATTGCTTGGAGAACCAAAATCCATGTAGCCGACCCCGAAAATATCGAGAATGCACTTTGATGATGATAAAAATTAGGCACAATTTTAAAATCAATATAAATCAGGTTATGGATGATTCCATAAGTTGTTTTGTTTCTTGCATAACCCCTATAGTTTCCTCCCATTTTACACTTCACGTACCATAAACAAAGTCACATAGATCGTAGTCTAAAGATATAGATTTTTCTTAGCTTTTTTAAACATAAAGAATTTGTCTCGATTTCAAAGGCTAAACCCTTGATTTTGGATTTTTTTTTAGATAACCACTGAATTTTTGCTCCCCTTTCAATGCTTCGGATTATTATAAACACAACCGCATCGATCTTGGTCTAGAGCATCAAATTTACTTTTTTTTTAATTATAAATTAGGCTTGATTTCGAAAGCTATAAATCATGATTTTGGATGATTTCGAAAGTTGTTTTGTTTCTTGGATAGCCATTGGATTTTTGCTTCCATTTCAATAGCTCCATGTCAATATAATTATAATCGTACCGATCTTAGTCTATATGATGAAATTACTGTATTTTAAAAATAAAAAATGTGACTCGATTTCAAAACCTAAATCATGATTTAGGACGATTTCGGAAGTTGATTTATTTCTCGAATAACCACCACAACTTTCTTCCCATTTAATTCCTCACGTGCCAATAAGCATAGTCTCGATGATCTTAGTCTAGATCTATAGATTTTTTTTAATTTTTATTTTGCTTTTTAGATAACCACTGGATTTTAGAAGATCAAAATTTCTGAGTTTTTTTTTTTGCTTGATTTCAAAGGCTATATAAATCATGATTTTGGATTATTTCGAAAGTTTTTTTTTCACTTGGATAACCACTATAATTTTCCTCCCATTTAACACCTTACATGCCAATAAACATATTCGCGTCGATCATAGTCTAGAGATATAGATTTTTCTTAATTTTTTTAAAGGTTAAAAATTGGCTCGATTTCAAAGGCTAAACCCACGATTTTGGACGATTTTGAAAGTATTATTTTTCTCTAAAATAACTACTGAATTTTTGCTCCCATTTCACTACCCTCATGTAACTACAAATGTGGATGCATCAATCTTGGTCTAGAGCATCAAATTGACCAAGTTTTATGAAAAGTAAAAATTAGGCTCGATTACAAAAGCTATATGAATCGTGATTTTGGATTATTTTGATAATTCGATAACAACTATAGTTTTCTTCCCATTTAAAACATAACGTGCCAATAAACATAGTCGTGTTGATCATAGTCTAGAGCTATAGATTTTTCATAGTTTTTTAAAGGTATCAATTTTGGATGATTTCGAAGGGTATTTTTTTAAATAACTAATGATACATCAAAATAGACTGATCATCACGGCCGTACACGTGACATAAAGTCCCGTCACGAGATTACAACGCCCGATCTATTTTGCCAGCTCATAAAGTCCAAAAGGATCGAGGCCAATAATATAGGCCTAGACTAGACCCACCACTAATGAGACGTAAGAAGAATCCAAATCCTGGCCCAGACAAATCAAAACCCAAATCCAAGTCTGATACATGTTCTCTCATAAAGAAGAGTAACGTTACACCAAGAAAGAGCCGTGGTGGGACCTATGTCTCCACGAATGCATCTCCATTAACGAGGAGACTATTACAGGAACATCTCCTTCTGTTGCGCCTCACATGCTTAATTCATGCAGAGAGTTAATTACGACCATTATAAAAGGTAAATAAAACATTTGAAGAGGTATGCAACTTTAACTGAGTTTTTGTCCAGAGTTACTTCCTTCTTCCAAGAGAGTTACTGACTTAAGCATCATAGTGCCTTCGGCTACCAAAAAGGTGGTCATTGGCAGTTTAACAGTGGTTTTACAAGTCAAACTCACATGATGACGATTTTTTGATGCATCAGTTTGGCTCCGTCCATGGGGAACGACGAGTTTTTTTTCTTTTTTTTTTTCTAAAAATAAGATTTGGTGACAAAGCTCACGCAACCTGATAGAAGATCAATGGAGTACCCCACAAATTTTTCGGTCTGATGGTAACAGATACGACATGCCATTCAATACTGATCCAAAGACAACCATACCTACTGATAGAGAACTCTAGCAGGTAACAATTCATACGTCTTTGACGTCATGAGGGATCCCCGAGTGGAAACGCTTATGGCTCAGATGGACAACGTGATTGAAATGATAGATAGGATCATCTAAAACTTACAAGGCAACAACTTTCAAGAAGAAATCATCTGACTCAAGAAACATCGGGTTAACAAAAGCCCCAAAAGCAATCGGGGAACGCCCAAAAGTTTACAACTGAAGAAGCCCAAATATTGGTATACGATTCCTTAACCCTTTTGACTCGTTTATATCATAGATCAGGTTTGGAGGTGAATGTTCCCCATTTTCTTCCTCATCACCTCATGGTATATCTTTTATGAGGGAGAATATATGTCGGGCTGAAGACGTTAAACCAAACGCTCGTAGGAGGCAGCCTAGCCTTAGTTGTGTGTCTTTGCTGTTAGTTTGAATTGATTTTCGAGTACCCTATTTAGTTGTGTTTCACTCATACTCGTTAGCTTCATAACAGTTTTAACTTACAACTTTCTTTCTTTTTGTTTTATTTGTTAATGTCGAGTCTGCATTTTATCGATTTCTAATGAAAACTCCATGATCTTATGTTTTTGAGCGTTCATTGGTGAAAGATTTCATCGAAATTGGTAAAAAGCTTCACCATGGTAATATCACTCTAACCCTCCTATTTTATTTTGCCTTGATTTGTCATGATTATTATTTTATACATTGCGGACAATGTTTGGTTTAGTTTTGGGGGTGTGGTTTATTAGATTTTATATGCAATTTTCAAAAATCTTTGAGTTTAAAACGTATTTTACAATTAAACTGAGTCATTTTTGTGTTCTACTCAATCTCCATTGAATACTTAGATGATTATGGTAATTGTGTAAAATCTTCTTGAAAATGCATTTGAAATCCGAACTCTTGGTGAATAAAAAAAAAGAGGTTTTGAGTTCTTTTCAATTTTAGAGAATAATTTTGTTGCTTTAATTTTGAGAAAACACATACTAACACGTGTCACATAGTTATATTAGTGGGAAACATGATATTTGATATTATCCTAATGTTAGATGTATTTCGTGAAACTTTTCAATTCGACTATTCATGCACTATAAGCCAAGTCAACATGATTTGAAGTTGATTAGTGAGGTATTGAACTAGAAAACCTTAGAATAATAGTGGAGACTTAACCCTTTTGAGTTTTGAGCCATTCTTTATTTCTTGAGGGTTATTAATTACAATCTGATTTTTCTTGAGTCCGCATTATTTCGTTGATGATCTCATTATTCTTGATTTTCTTATTGAGTACTTTAAGAATGACATAAAAATTGAATCTTTACACTATAACTTCTTTCTTTATTTAGTTGAGATGTCCTAGTACTAACTAGAACTTTTGAAATGATATAATCATTTCTTTTTTTAAACCATTTTTAGCCTTTTTAGCCTACCCAATAATAAATATCCATTTGCAGCCCTTTGAGCCTTTAGATAGTCTTTTCTTTGTTATCCTCATTCCCAATACCTACTCCAATCAAGGAGTAATACATTTATTATTTTATCCTTACCCAATTTTCTGAGAATGTATACAGTGAGATATATTTATGGAATGGGCAAAAAAAAAAAAAAAAAAGATATTTCATGCACCCTCGAAGTAAAAGTGTTGGATTGTATGAATGGGGAAAAGCATGTTAAAAAAAAAATTGTGATTAAAGAAGAAAATAATGAAGAAAAAGTTAATGGTGTACAACATTGATTTGTTCTTCAATGCCCTATGTTTTATTCAAGGGTGTATCTATTCTCAGGAAATCTTTGTATCCTTTTGTCCCTTATTGTTTGCTATAATCCAAGCCCTAATACAACCTAGTAAAGACCTGATTGATCTTAAGTGAAAGTTAGCTTAATAGATGTGGAGATTGAATAGGTAAGGACTATGGTGTTTGATTCAACATTCTCAAAAGTAATCAATATTCCGGTCCATGCGATCATATTCATTTCACTCTTTGAAAATTCTGTTTTTCATGATAATTATATGTAAGACGTTTGCATTTTCCATAGTATATTCTTTTCTTCACATATAAACTGAGTGCTCAATCTCTGAGCGTTTCATTTCTAAGCGACATGAGAGAATTGTAGTCGAAATGTCTTTTCTAAAGGTTATCTTGTCACATCTTTACTATGAGATGATGAGTTATGTTGATAAGGCTCCTCACACACATACTTCGAGTTGAGAATGATTATGAAATTCATTTAACCTTTAGATACTATTAAATTATTGTACTCTATTGATATACTTTTGTGACATTATTAGTTTGTTGTTTTTCTTGAATTGTAAGCAATTCGAAAAATACTCTAAGGGAAATAAAAGGGAATGTTCATATGTTTTGCATTATGTTTTTAGAAAATAGATTTTGTTTTATTGAGTCAGTAATGTTTGGGGGTAGCATTTCTGGAAACCCTCACGAGACTATAACTCGTCCTCTAGAGGTAATCTAGAGGTTTAAAGCCTTGTTGCACGTTAAGGTAAGTGCAACCGTAATTCCTACGAAAGCGAGTTATGATTTTATTCTTTATTTTGTTTTGCTCGAGGATTAGCAAAAATATAGGTTTGGGGGTATTTGATATACACGTAATTATTAAAAAATATATCCCTTAATTTATATATGTTAGTGCTTCAATTAATATATTTTATTCTAATTATTTCATTTTTATGTTTTTGTAGGAATCTGCGCGTGAACGATAAAATCGCATTAAGACGACAATTTGAACAAATGATTAATTTGTTGATTCTAGCGGTGGTACAAAATAGTGGGTCACATCTCTAAACCTAGCCCCAAGTAAGCCTAGAACCACTTAATTTAATCAAGCCCAAGCCCAAGCCCCGAAAGCTAGAAACCTAAGCCCAACCTAACAAGGAAATAGATGAACCCTATTTAGGTTTCTCTCTTCCTTTCTCTTGGGAAGCCTCTTCCACGTTTTCTCTTCCCCTCTCTTTTCCAGCCACCATCACCACCTCCACCGAGGCAGAGACAGAGATCTCTCGCCACTAACCAACCACCATCTCGCCACCGTCCTCGCGACCTTCCAAGCCACGCACTCTGTCCCTGTCTTTCCTTCACCTCGCCATCGTCCAGCATCCTCCATCACGAACAAACCTCGCACGCCACCACCGCACGCAGCAGAAACAGGGAGTACCTCCCTGTTTTGCCGCCCTGTTTCCTTGTTCCACTTTCTCCCGTTTTCACTCTTTCCATTTTTCTCCCTGTTCCATCTCACTCTACCACCACCGTGACCGAGTCACTACCCACCTTTAGAGCCACCACCACCGCGACAAACTCGCCACCACCACGACAGGGCACCTCCCTGTTTCGCTCCCTGTTGCTCGTCCTCCTTCGGGTTTTTGGTTGTTATCCCACTGTTCACTCACCTTCTCTCTGTTCTTGCAGGTGCCGGAGACGTTCGGAGGACAAATAAGCTTGCGAGGAGCAGGCGTTGTTGCGCTGGGAACGAAGACACAGGAGAGTCGTGAATTCGGGCGGGAGAAAACTGTTTTTCAAAAATGAAAAACAATTTTGGCTATTAACACCCCCGGTTCTGCTGAGTACCACACAAAGCCTTTTTAGCCATTTTTCTCGGGATTTGTGCGCGTACAGGAAGAGATGAGGTCCACCTCCACTGATGCTGTGACCACTACCACCATGAGTCACTAAACCCCACACAGGGTGAAGAGGTGAACTCCTAGATTTAACGCACTAAATTAGCATTTGATTCGCTTTAAGTTTTCACGATGAATAATGATGTTTAATGATTCTCACTTTTATTTAATATAGAAATTTATGTTATTTCAGTGAGAAGGATATCATTGATTTCTTCGTAAATTTTTATTACTCCGGTGATTATCTTTTCTTCTCCATATAAACTTAGTCACGCTTTTCTTATGTGTGGAATGTTTAAGAATTAATTGATTCCGGTAGGTTAGTTATATGTGATCGTCATTTATTACGGTATTGTCTCCGGATATATCGTAAGTTTAGGATATCACATATGACAAACCTTTATGCTTTTTTAGAAGAAGTGAAATCTAAAATTCATTCACATTAGGGTATATTAATGCATAAAAGATTATTTTTCCGATTACGTTGTTTGGGATGTGAAACACGTAGTTGAGTCATCATAGCGAATCAATACTAGTTGGCGCGTGAAGTCTAGGAGGGATTCTCGGAACCTTGTGATTTTCCAAACTTAATTTTCATTAAATTAAATTCAATTTCGTATTTTAAATTTGTTAGAATTTATTAACTTTAGTTTCACATAGTTTGTTTTCCTTAACCTTATTTTGTAGATCGTTTTTCCTCGTGGGATCGACACCCCATTCTTTACTGCAATTGACCGCGTGTATTATTTGGGTGTAATCACCGAGCAACAAGATATACAATGGTCAATGACAAATTATACAGGAGGTCAGCCATGACACATTATTAAGATGCCTTGCATGAGGAGATATTGAATACGTCCTCGAAGAAATACACACGACACATCCGAAAATCACCCGAGGGAAGAACATTGTCCCACAAAGCTCTCACGTTAGGGTATTATTGGCCAACGATGCAGGCAGACGCTCAGAAGTTAGTTTGTAAATGCGAAAAGAGCCAAAGATTCGCCCCATACACTCACATGCCAGGACAAAATCTAATTCCAATGAGAAGCCCTTGGCCGTTCGCACAAGGGGAATGGACATCGTAGGACCACTCCCAGCATCTGACAAAAAGAAGTTCTTCCTCGTAGTAGTAGATTACTTCACCAAATGGGTAGAAGTAGAGCCCCTCACAAAGATAGGGGAAACACAAGTCGAGAAATTTCTCTGGAGAGACATCATATGCAGATTCGAGATCCCAAGAGTAATCACTACGGACAATGGGAGACAGTTTGAAGGCAAAATGGTCAGGGAGTTATGCAAGAGCATGAATATCCAACAACACTTCTCATCACCTGCTCACTGACTAGCAAACGGGCAAGCTAAAGTCACTAACAGAACAATTTTGGAGGCAATCAAAAGAATACTCGAGACAGGGAAAGGACTATGGACGTCCGAATTACCTGGTGTCCTTTGCATATACAGAACAACAAAATGACTTCCAACAGGAGAAACACCTTTCGCGCTCACTTACGGTTTAGAAGCGATGATACCTGTGGAAGTCAAAATGCCAACATTATGAACTGAAGAATTTCACGCTGAGGACAACGTCGAAGCATTAAGAGTCGGGCTAGATCTCCTCGGAGAAAAATGAAAAACAACCTCGATTAAAACAACATCATACCAACAACGCATGGCATGGTACTATAACAAGAAGGTACAGATCTAAAACTTCAACGTCGGAGACTGGGTGTTACGAAAAGTCCAACTAAACACGAAAGAGCCCAGTGCATGCAAGCTTAACCCAAATTGGGAAGGACCCTATCAAGTAACAAAAATTAACAGACCAGGAACATACTAGCTGGAAGACAAAAAGGGCCAAATGATACCTCCCTCGACCATGTAATGTAGAGCACTTGAAAAGATATTATCAATAAAGTCTTTCGCTATCAATTTCGAAACAACCAAATTTGATGGCCCATGATGGCCGCATAAGTAAGATGTGTCATCCCCTCCATAAGATGCTAGAGACCATCATCAATATGACGACGTGTTTGACGCACAGGCATAGGAGTTTTGTTAGCCAATCGCCCGTAACAGCCGCGAATAAGGTTGCGAGCAGTGTCCTGCACACTAACCTCGGAAGGCAAGAAGGTCTCGCCAAAGACAGAAGGAGAAGGGCGAGAAGCTGCATAAGATCTCGAAGTTCTAGCCACAACAGAAGAAATAGTAAGTTTGTGAGCTTGAGAACGAGCAACAACTTAATCCTCTACTGATAGATCATAATCAAAGTCATCCAAGGTCTTAGCACTCTTCAGATTATTTGACATCCAAACACCCAGCTGAAGCATTTTATTCTCGATGATGCGTGAATCATCAATCGGAAGGCCAACATAATTCGGCAAGCCATAAGAAGCAACAAGATTTTTCTCATAGTCATCCAGAGGGTGAGGAACCTGATTCTTACTTACCTCAAGGACCCAAATTACCTTTTCGTCCTCACGAGCAGAATAATCATCACCCAAACCAAGACCCCCTTCAGAAGAGGGGCAAGATGAGAGATGGTCCTGGCAGATTCAAGAACAGAAGAAACAAGTTGTTTTCTCTTTGAGACACAACAAGAACTGACGACCGATATCTTGGAAAGGCTAGGAGGCCTATGAATTTTCCTTTTCTTAACAATTGGACCAGTGTTCCTAGGACCTTGAATAGAAGCAGAAACATGGACTCGTACATCGTCAGCGCGCAACAGTAACCTCAGAAGCAATGTCTGCCCTACCAGGTGAAAACAGACCACCACGGACAACAACGTCCGAAGTAAGGAAATCTTTTACCGATACTCGGGGAATATCACAAAATCGACGACAAAAATCTTGTTCTTCTAAAAACAGTGACAGTTCAACCTTCTTAGGCTCCTGAAACGATCACAGAATCTAATTCTTGCAGAACCTAAAATGGTTAGAAGAAAGAGAGGCCTAAAACCAGGACCTCGAGCAACCGACATATTGTTCTCGGAGGTCCTCGAAGCAGGAAGGAGGAAGCGAGCAGCAGCAGCCCTCGCCAAAGTCGAAGTCAGTACCTTCCAGCTATTAGGAACAAGTCGAGCCGGAGCAATCCTAACAAAATCCAAGTACTCCCAAACGATGGAAGGTGTCGAAAGCCTGAAACCAAAATGGAACATACCTGAATATAAAACATTGTATCCAGACCGAGGACAACAAGGATTGTCGTCATCTCCGGGGAGAACAATCTCCAAATAACGAGTAGTTGTGATGGTTGCTGTCTCGAGTCACACGTTGGGTGCGAATAAAGCTTCGAAAATGACAAGAACGTCACCACCCAAAACTGTAGAGTTAAACATGACTACAGGACGAATGCGAAAAATCAAAAGGTTAACAACCAGAAAACAAGAAGATGTAGAAGAAGGAAGAACATACACAAAGCTTCTCTTTTTTATAAGAATGGGCAACAAAAGGATTGCCCTTGGAGAACGTGCAGGGTGTGACAATCGCACGAAATCCCACAAATCGTGCCAAAACGAATAGGCGGATGGAACAACGAAGAGAAAACAACAGTGACAGATAGCAGTGGCACTAACCAAGCCGTAATGCTATAATAAAAAAACAAAACCACCACACAGTTAGTGGATACTTGAACATACTCACTAACTAAGGGGGGAGTAGCTGATGATATATCAAAATAGACCAATCATCACGGCCGTACACGTGACATAAAGTCCCATCATAAGATTACATCGCCTGATCCATTGAGCCAGGTCATAAAGTACAAAAGGATTGAGGCCAATAATAAAGGCTCAGACTAGGCCCATCACTAAGGCGGCGTAAGCAGGATCCGAATCCAGGCCCAGACGAATCAAAACTCAAATCCAAGCCCGATACATGTTCTCTCATAAAGAAAAAGAACGTTGCACCAAGAAAGAGTCGTGGAGGGACTTGCGCCTCCACGAACGCATCTCCATCAAGGAGGAGACTATTACAAAAACATCTCATTCTGTTGCGCCTCACATGTTTAAGTCACGCAAAGAGTTAACTACGACCATTATAAAAGGTAAAGGGAACATTCGACAGAGGTATACAACTTTAATTGAGTTTTATTCATATTTACTTCCTTATTCCAACAGAGTTACTGACTTAAGCATCAGAGTGCATTCGTCCACCAAAAAATGGTCTTTGGAAATCAATGATTTTGCAAGTCAAACTCACAGGAGGACAATTTTTGGACGCGTCAATAACCACTAAATTTTTTTTCCAATTTCAATACCTCACGTCACTAGAAATATAGTCGCATATATCCTAGGCTAGACAATCAAATTTACTAATATTTTAAAATATAGAAATTTGGCTCGATTTCAAAATCTATGTAAATCATGTTTAGTTTCTTGGATAACCACTATAGTTTTCCTCCCACTTTACAAATCACGTATCAATAAACTTAGTTGTGTCGATTGCAGTTTAGGATATAGATTTTTCTTAGTTTTTTTAAAGAAAAAAAAATTGGCTCAATTTCAAAGGCTAAAAACACACGATTTTGGACCACTATAAATTGAGCCACTAAAATTATTTCCTCCCATTTAAAAATTTTGGCTAAATTTCAAAGGTTAAAACTCTTGATTTCAGATTATTTCGAAAGTTTTTTTGGTTACTGAGATAACTACTGAATATTTGCTCTAATTTCATTATCTCATGTTACTATTAAAATAGTCTCATAGATCCTAGTATAAATCTTTAAAATAAAAAATTTAGCTCGATTTCAAAGGCTATATAACCCATGATTTTGGATGATTTCGATTTTATTTATTTTTTTGCTTTTTAGACAACCATTGAATTTTTACTCAATTTCAATACCTCATGTTACTATAAAAATAGTCGCATAGATCCTAGTATAAATTCATAAGTTTTTTTAATTTTTAAAAATCAAAATTTGGCTCGATTTCGATGGTATAACAAATGGTTTTGGACGATTTAAGAAATTGTTTTGTTTTTTAGATAACCACTAAATTTTTACTCTCATTGCTATATCTCACGACACAATAAACATAGTTGCATAGATCCTAATCTAGATATTTAATTTTTCTTAGATTTTCTAAAATGAAAAATTATAGCTAAATTTCAAAGGTTAAAACCCACGATTTTGAATGATTTCAAAACTTTTTTGTTAATGGATAACTACAATTGTTTTTTTTTTTTTTCAAAAATAGTTGCATAGATCCTAGTATAAATCCTTAATTTTTTATTTTTTTCAAATCAAAATTTTGTTTGATTTCAAAGGCTATATAACCCATGATTTTGAACTATTTCGGAAGTTGTTTTGTTTCTTGGATAATCATTGAAGTTTTCCTCCCATTTAATACCTCACATCACAACAAACATAGACGCATAGTCCTATTCTAGAGATTTTTTTTTTTTTTTTTAAATTTTCAAAAATCAAAATTTTGGCTAAATGTTAAGGTTAAAAATCGATGGTTTTGGATTATTTTGAAAGTTTGGTAACCAACGAGGTTTTTTTTTTTTTTTTTAAATTCCCTTAACCCTTCCACCCCAGATGTCGTCGGTTGGGTTCGACCGTGTGACCTAATGATGTCATCCGCCACTGGCCCACTGCTCAACCACTGAGCTAGCACACTTTGGCAACCAATGAGTTGTTACACCTATTTTAATACTTCATGTCAAAATGAACTTGGTCTCATAGATTCTAATCTTGGCTCAATTTCAAAAGTTATAACCCATGATTTCGGACAATTTTAGAAGTTGTTTTTTTTCTAAGATAACCACTAAATTTTTTTTATCCCATCGCAATACCCGACTTACAATAAACATACTCGCATAAACCCTAATCTAGAGATTTAATTTTTCTTAGATTTTTGAGAATTAAAATTTTGGCTAAATTTCAAAGCTCTCACGATTTTTGGATGATTTCGGAAATTTTTTGTTATTGAATTGTTTATCTCATTTCAATACCTCGTGTCAAAATAAATATGGTCATGAAAAAAACTTGCAACTCATTGATTTTTGAACCAACCCACTTACCATCTATTATTTGATTGACTAATCCTTTATATTGGGATGAGTGAAGAGTCAAATGTTTTGGCAATTCCTTATGGGGGGAATGAATCAAGAGAATTTTTAATCAGAGCCATGGATTTTTGTTCATCCCTTGTCATAATAATATCTCAGGGTTTGCAGCGGTAACTTGGTATATCCACTATACGACCATTAACTAAAATATGCCTATGGTTAATTAATTGTCGGGCTCCTGGAATGGTTGAAGCCATACCTAATCGAAAAAGTATATTATTCAAACACATTTCAAGTAATTGTAGTAAAACTTGTCCTGTTGAACCTTTGGCTTTTCCAGCGATACGAACATATTTAGCAATTGTCGCTCTGTCAGACCATCAGGACTCTCATTGATCCTTATCTAAAACTTAATTTTTTTTTTGTTTTTTTGTTTTTTATGTTGAGGACTATAAAGAACTATCTAGGCGTTGGGCCTTTCTTATACACTTTTGCTAGACCTGTAAACGGATCAGACATGCATGTATCTGATCTGATTTGATCTTATCGGATATGGAAAAAAAAAGTGAATCCGATCGGATAATCCGACGAATTATCAATACTCAAATTCATATCCGACTAGTTATCTTAACAAATATCCGATCTGATAATACGATCCAAATTTTTTAATGTGTTCAATTATTTTTAATGTAAGCAAATAAGAAATAATAAAAAAAATTATATAAGATGAAATCGGATCAAACATGCTCCGTTAAGTTAACGAATTCGGGTCATAATCAGACTATCGGATTGAATACCTATATCCATCTCATATTAAATACTTCAAATTCAGATTGGTTTTGGATTAAGATCCAATCCATTGACAAGTCTAACTTTTGCTAAACTTGTAATAAATGGACTCCAAATTCTAATCATACCTGAAACCCAATGTATTGATTGATGTTCAAAGAACATTTTCTCGGTTTTTGAGTTGGACCTTTCAGTTGGGGTTCATTTAGATTTTTTGAGTTGTGACAAAAACTTGGACTGGTCTCAGGGAATTAAAGTGAGACTGGTTGTTGGGCTTTGTTTTTTTAGCGAGTTTTATTTAGGCTTCTGTCATGAAGAATGGAAATGACTTGTGTTCGTTTGGCCCATTTACAAGTGCTCCAACGATTCTACTTGTTCGTGGCTCGAACAAATTTACATTCGCAACCAACAAGCAAAGAAAATGTGCCGTTTTTACATTCACCCTCCCCTCCATAATGTCAGTGAATATGTTCATTGAGTGAGGTTAGGGAACTAGGTTTTGCAACCAGATTCAACTCCGAGATATACATAAACACTTTGAAAATTTCATCATTCTTTCAAGATCACGCCATGTCATCCTGATTGCAAAACCTAGTTACAAAAACCTAGTTTCCTAGTATTTTCGATGTTCGTTATATGTCAATCTCAGCACTTCTTCTACGGTATTCTCCTCTCACACCAGGATTGTTTGTTTCAAGATTTCGTAAAAATATCAGGCCTGGATTAGGATGAGAAATCCCAAAGCCCAACCCAAAATTTAGAAAAAATTACTAAAGCCCAGCCTAACTGGGCCCAGATTTGCCCGTCTAGTACAACTACCACACTGCAAGGGTTGAGTCGACAGGGCTCCTCTCTTGTTCAGAGACCAGACCCTAATTTCGAGTCACTCTTTCGCTTTGAACAACAACGAACACTGGATCAATGGCGGATGTCAAGACCGACAACCCCGAAGAACCCTCTCTTCTTCCTTCCAAGCGAAAACCCGAAGACCCCTTAGCCTCAGAAGTGATCGTAGATGATCAAAAGAGGCAAAAACCAGATGTTTCTGACAACCCCACCACCACCACAAATGGAGAGAGAATCGAAGAAGAAAACCATGATGGGGTTCCTTCAAATGGGAAGGAAGTGGTGGAGGTGGATAGGAAGGGGAAAGGGGTGATGGTAGAGGAGGAGGAGGAGGATGTGGTGGTGGACAGGAAGGGGAAAGGGGTAGTGGT
The DNA here is from genome assembly GCA_003290165.1 of Berberis thunbergii. Taxonomy (NCBI): domain Eukaryota; kingdom Viridiplantae; phylum Streptophyta; class Magnoliopsida; order Ranunculales; family Berberidaceae; genus Berberis; species Berberis thunbergii. Next base: position 213,674 of record QNQO01001639.1, read on the forward strand.
GGTGGAGGACAAGAAGGGGAAGGGGAAGTTGAAGGTTGATGAGGAGGAAGAAGACGTGGAAGAGGATGAAGGGGGTGTCGAGGAGAGTGATTCGAGCGACGAAGACGATGAAGGGGTTGTTTCGGATGCTGATACTGATCTTTCTGATGACTCCCTGGTGGAGGTTGATTTAGACAATGTGGTTTCTTCCAGGACTAGGAGGAAAGTTGTCACTCCTGGGGCTTATCTTGTTAATGACATGGATGATGAGGAGGACGACGATGAGGATAAGGATGAGAATGTTCTGGATGAGGTGGATGATGATGATGATGAGGAGAATGGGGATGATAGCGACGACGACGAGTGATGTGGCGGATCGAGGCTTGTTGGTAATGGTAAGATTACAATTGAATTTGAAAAAGAAATTTAGGATTTTTAGATAGCCCTGCAGATTTTCTTTGTTTCTGATACAATGTTGGTAGAATTAGAATCAGTGTTGTATGGGCTTATTGGGGTATGATTACATTGACGTTATGTCAAGATTGTTTGAATTTGTTTTGGATTGGAGCAATCTTGGTTTCTTGACTTAATTTACATGTATAGCTAAATAGCTGTGATTTTAGTACTATGTTCTGTTTTACTCTTTTTTATTAAGCATTAGGGGTATTGTGTAAGTTGCTCTTCATTCGGTGTGTTCTAGAAGTAATGGGTTGTTTTTAATGATAAATAGTAGCTTTTGAAGTTGGATGTAACTTAGGCATTTATGTGCTAAATTGATGATGTGGAATCCAGGACCAGCCGATCCTAAGTGATTTTCCATTCAAAATTATTTTGAACTATAGATTAGGGTTGGTACTCGGGAATTAGTTGTAATTCATGATTGCTTAATGTTTACATGAGTCAACGAAAATGAAAGTTGCATTGGAAGCACAAGTCCTGATTAGGGATGGCAATGGGGCGGACTAGGGTGAATTTGGGCAAATTCGTCACCGCCCTGTTGTGGATCACGGATCTCTGAATCTGCCTCGAATATTCATTTATCATATTTTTTAAAAACCATCCCCGCACCAGATTGGTGGATATTCGTCTGGCCTCGAATATTCGTTTAAATAATGATTTTTCTGGTGGACAACGGATCCCCGACCCACCCCGTTGCTACGAATCTCTCACTCCAAAAATACTAGACAACCTAGTTTGCGAGGGGCTTGAGTTGTATGCTCAAAATGAAGTTTGAAGTCTCACGAGCTTGGTGATTTAGACTAGAAAACCCTTTCACAAGAACACTTGTCCAAAGCAATTCTAGAGATAATGTACTAGTTGCACAATACAAATTCCAATTAGATAATAAAATTTTGAATGGAGTATCTCAAGTTTCAATTCAACAATGAATAATAACTAATCAAGGGAAATAAACCATTGAACAACATCCAAGTCACCACAAGTAACAATGAAACAAATAAATCAATAATCCCCACATACAACAACCCTCTCAAAACAATTACATCCATCCCTCAAATCCCCCTGCATAGACAAGAACGGAAAATCTCAACTTAATGCCTCAAAAGAGCAATGAAGGACAACAAAAGAGTAGAGACAAAAGGCCCCAGTTCTAGTCTGGAGCTTTCTCATCCATAGATCGTGATTGTGCTGGTGTAGGTGCCTCTTGATCAGAAACAACCAACACAGAGAAGATGGCCACTAGGGTGATAACCAAAGCTGAGATGTTAACTTGGGCCATTTTGGTTTAAAGGGTTTTGCTTTCTTGCAATGTGTTTAAAGAAATTATGAGTGAAGTTGGCTTGCTTAAACAAATAATTTTCTGAACTTATATATGAAGAGAGGGGTTAGGGTTAGGGTTAGGTGTGGGGTGTGGACCAAGGAGAGGAACATGGACAGTTGGTTTGAAGCATCCGCATGAAGAAGACTGTCGACAAGCTATCATTTAACCATTCAACAAGTGACAAAAGATAGACAAACAATGAGATGGGATGAAGTAGAAAACTATCACCTTAGTGTTAATTGTCTACGATGAAGAAGTGAGATTGAGTGAAGTTGATCAACTCTCTAGGAGAAGCCCTACCAGCGAAGAAGAAGAAGTGAAAATGACATAGAAGCTTTTCAAGACTCTGATTCGAAAGACCAGAAGAAAAGAGTTTGTATAGAGACTCAGAGACGGAGAGTGAGAGACCGAGTTAGATCGATGTGTAGGTGGAGGGTGGTTTAGGTTAGGTTTTTTTTCTCTTTAAGGGCTAAGGGTATTTTAGTAAATTACTACATAAACGGATATCTGTAAGGTAGATATTGTCAAATCCACATCCACCCCGAATATGTGACGGATATCATTTGGGATCCTTGAAACCGCCCCGAAATCCATTTAGGTACATCCAAAACCGCCCCATACAGAGCGGGCGAGTGGGGCGGATATGCCATCCTAGTCTTGAGAGTGTATAAATATTAGTAGTAATTATATGTGGAATGAAAGGAAGGAAACTTACAAGTATAACATCGAACTGGAAAAGGAAAGCGAGCTAGAGGCCAAGGATACGAAGCAATGAACAAACGTCTTTTAGAAAAAATGAATATATGGGGCAAGACGGCAGATGTCATTAGATTGAAATTTGGATGTAGTGTGATAATGCAAAGAAAGGTGGAGGGAAACGACCCTTACACTTGCAGAGTCTAGAAAGACATGTACTGTGGGTGGCTCAAGAGTTAAACCCCTAACTTTTGATTCAAGGTATGGGAAAGACGTGAAAATTTCATATTTAGGATGTACAGGGCAAGCGAAATCCCCGTGTGTTAGGTCCTCCATATCCTCAATATATGACGTAAGATCTTAAAACTTAGAGAACCTCTTACAATCTTACTTTTTGCATCTTGTAGTTTTCATATTTTTAAAAATTCCACTGATTATGGAAACTCAGACAACACTTGTACTTTTTGTCATTTTCAAGCACTTCCTATAACTGATCCTGTTTCCTCGGCCACGGCTATTAATTGTTATTTATTAAAAAATAATAGAAAAACGAAGCAAATACAAAATGGGAAGTGGATTTAATTTATAGTTGGTGAGCCTGAACCTGAGCCCCTCCCTTGGGACACGTGGAGCCCTGATCCTCCCATGTCCTTATTTTACATATCCTTTGGATTTTATTCTTTAACTCTGCTGATTTTCCCTATACTATACCGTAGGTAAATGAACAAATGGAAAGTCGCACCAATTACACCTGCCTGTCTCCTTGTGTGTGTGTGTGTGTTTTTATTTATTTATTTTTTTTATCAACAACATCCTAGAGATATTGCATTAAGATTTTAGTGGTGCTTTGTGTTGTTTGAAAAGTGAATTAGTATGATACTTATCTTTTCTCCTTGACATTGCAAGTGTTGTGACTTCACAGTTTGGTGGGGATTATGGCTGAGAGAAATAGATTATATTTTGACAGGGTATCTAGGAATGTCAAGGTGATGCTCACGGAGATTGATGGGACCTTCTAATACTGAGTAGAAAATTTGAAGGTGATTTCAAAGACTTGTACGTTTTAAAAAGGCAATTTCAAAGACTTATATTTTCATATGTTTGTTGTTAATTTAAAGAGTACTTTTGGTATTCCAAGATACACTCATTGAGATTAAAAAGAATAAAAAACCTAGATATTAGGAGGAGAAGGAAGTTTGAAAATGAAATTAGATTCACTTAGCATGGTGGAGCAGGTTTTTTTAATCAAAACTCGATACTGTTTGACATTCCTTGCAAGGTGTGAACTTGATGGACCTTCACCTTAGGTTATGATAAACTACGTCTTCAGTTTCAGCCTTTCAGGCCACTACCATACTCATAGACTTGAAACTTAACAACTTTATCGGGCATGCCAACCTACAAGATGAAAGAGAAGGAATCATTTAAGCAGAACATTATCTTACAAGTTGGGGGAAGGCCTGAATATTAGCTGCTAGGAAATAAATGGCACAGAGAGGACACTTTTAAGCAGAATAATTCTTCGAGGAACAAAAGAGGTCAGCGAGTTGCGTTCATTACAGATTACAGTGTCTCTGTATGGATGGAACCTGCTGCAAAGAAGAGACCTCCCTCTTTGGGGCTCAACCAGCTAGTACCAATGCTTGAGGTGCTACAGAATGTCCTAATGAGGATGATGGCATATAGGTTTAGCAATGCATGGGAGAGGGCTTAGTACAGATGAAGGTGATAAGCAAGTAGAGACAGAATCTGGATTGAAAAGGTTCCTCCCATCATTTGCTTTCTCATGCGGATCATGATGCATGGGAGAACTGAAGACGAGGGACAACTTCGTAGTCAGAGGTATGGATGTTGATAGTGCCTGTGTCATGTGTCATGGCATGGGACCAAGTCACCTGTTCCTCAACTGTTAGATTGCTAGGCATCTATAGAGACCTTCCTTAATGAGTTTCATGTTTTAAAAGTTATACATGGGGAGTTTCAGTGTTGGCGATGGCGGGGGTGGTGGTGGCTATTCAATGTAGTGGGATTGTGGCTTTGGAATAGAATACCAAATGCTATTTATAGATTGTTTGGAAAGAATTGAATGAACGGATCTTTTATAGTGAAAGGAAGCCAATTGAACGCCTCATCCTCTGCCTATAGTTTTTGCACTCAGTATTTGCATGTTTTCTTCTTTGTTGATAAAAAAAAAAAAGTCTGTTGCTTTGCGTGATGATGTCCTCTGGAGGAGACTAGGGAGACTTCGTTAGGTAGATCACCCAAAGAAAAGTAACTCCACTCTTCAGTTAATATGTGCGCGAGTGTATTGTTATTTCCTATCATAGACAATAGAGCTGTCTATTAGTTGGTATGATGTACAGAGGGTTTTAGACAAGGTTTAGTGTAGTCTTCAGATAGTTCGTCAATCAAGAATTCGGATATAGTTTGTACAGTTTATGATTTGGTGTCAATATTTTGTTGAAATATTATGGTTTCCATTTTGCTAGTTTATATGGTTTTTCAAGATTAGGAGATATTTAGGTGTAGGACTCATAGAGGACAAAATTCGAAAAAGGTGTTTAACATAGTTTGGTCACGTGTGGAAGAGACCAAGCATGGCGCCAATTATAAAATGTCTAGATTGGCAAGTTAATGGAAGGTGTAGACAGAGGGGATGACCGTTGAAAGCTTGGATGAAGACGGTGAAGGAAGACATCTTTGAGCTTGAATTAGGCGAAGATACGTGGAAAGACCGCGTTGCTTGGAGAACCAAAATTCGTATAGCCGACCCCGAGAGTATCGGGAATGGGTTGTGATAATGATGATGATATGGTTTTTCATGATCTCACACTGGACAATCTATTAGGAACGATGTAAAATTAGTTTATATGCCTCTCTAAAGAATTAAGTGCCACAGTGGACCTTAGAACTCTGCAAAAGAACTTGTTGCTTTCTGCTGGAAGATGCTTTATCTTTTATGATTTTTGTGCAACTTTCAGTTGATCAACCGGTAATGAATAACATCACGGTCACCTATATTATTTTTGGATTTTGATGTAGTCAAAAGTCCTATAATAACAAGTATGAAACATTAAGTTGTCAGAAAAAAACTGATTAGAAAATAAAAGTGAAGATAAAAACAAGAAGGCATTTTAGTTGCAATAGAAATAAGATCGAAAATTTGGACTTGAAAAATGAATGAGAGATCAAGTCGAGATACTCATCAAGTTGGCGTAATATTTTCTCACAACTTCAATTCATGGCTGCTGGGGAATCATATAGAAGTTGGGGTGAACAAAGTGTTTCAAGGAAATGTCTCAGACTAGACAAAGAACTCAACTGTAATGAAGCTAGAAGTCTCTCAGCAGTTGGTGCCTGGCCATGAGTCCTAACATCCACTTTATATGTTGGTTTCTTTTGAAGGAGCAGAATAACAGGGTTTTAATGACCATAGCTGTCTCATAATTTCATTTTGTGTCAAAATTAAAGTTGGTGTTTGGAATTGGGGTCGAGCTTATGGGTCTTGAGGATGTACTTTGATGTATTCATTTCAGGAGGGCTGGTATTGTATTTCTTTAGGTCTTGTCTTGTATTCTTTTTCTATGGTAAGTGGATATCTTTCTCACCCCTTTTGGGATTAGTAACATTTCTACCACATTCGTGTTTTGATGATTAAAAAGAAAACCTAGTTCAGTTGTCAAAACTATTAGGATGACTGGGGAGGCTTTCTTCAGCATTGGATTTGGTGAGTCTTGGCTCAAGAGAATGGTGTTTTCTGATGTGTCTTAAGTCGATCATTTGATCATTCTGAAATTCAACTTTTTTGGCTTAATTTTTTTTTTAATCCATTGCGTTTTGTCTTTGTTTACGCAATTTGTGGATGATGTGTAAATATTGTTTGTTAAGAATTATATGATTCACTGTCTATTATCGAGCTTGATCATAGACATTTAGAATGCTGTTCAGAAAGTTCATCAATTAGAGCATTTGGGTAGTTTGTGTTATGGTTCTGCCTCCCATTTTTAGTTGTGTTGCTTCTCAAATACTAACAATGTTCTTCCAATTGTAGAAGGGCCTCAGATTGTTTCTCAACACCTTCCTGAGCTCTGTTTGTCTGCAACACTGCTATCTCTTTGCAAAGAATCGACACATTATTATGTTGGGATCAGATAGATTTAACAGTGGGACCTAGATGCTGTATTCGAATGCCCTCTCACGAGGCATCCCCTTCCCTCGTTTTTTTTTTTTTTTTTTTGGTTAACTTCATTGGACTGCCAGAAAATTATTGTTTGCTACCAAATTATGGGGATCTATTGTGCACTAAACATTGTTTATTTCCAGGGAAGGGTTGCTGTCGGTTTCTTTTTTATGTGTTGTATTTGAAGGAAGAGTTGTCAATTCCTCGAAAGCTTTGAAAATTCTGGTTACAAATCAGACAGCAGAGTTGTTTGACGAGTAATGCCAATGGAATTATTGCAAAGTGACAGAAGAGAAGTCGACGAGATTCTTAATATAACAATGGATGCAAGCTAATGATAAGAAAATCCAGGGCTGTCTATTCCCCATTTCACATCTCTCGCTGTTGAGGCTCCCAAACATCGTTGGATCTGTCTAGCAAGTTGTGCGTTGTTACAATGAGATTAACCATCTTCATAACTTGCATTAGCTCTCCTTTATTTTCTTTCTCGAAGGGTTACTATCCAAAGCACGACGCCACAAGAGGTGGGGTTATGTTCTATGAACCTATCAAACTTATTATGCTCTGCATGTTTCTTCTTGTCCATGGAAGAATTGGTTTAGTTTTTTAGTTAAAGGAAGCCAATTTTGGTATGGTGCATTACACAGTTCTTACCAACATTGAGTAGTTTCTCGTATATTTTTCCGAAAATTTAATTTCATATCTATTTTCCATGCAACCAAACGTACCATTACCCGAAATTTATTTACCTTGCTAAAGTAAAAAAAAAAAAGTTACATATGAGAACCACCATAAGAATTCTTGCTGTCGAGCTTTTGGGCGAGGAAATGAGCGAGGGGAGGGAGGTGGCGGGGTGGGAGCCGTTCACCTCCCTCTGGAATGCGCTCACGAAAGTCAACGCAAGCATCACGAGGAAATTGAACGGCTTCCACCCTTCCACCTCATTTCCCTCGCTGTTTTCCTCGCCCAAAACCTCGACATTTAGAATTTCTGAATAATAAAGCAGCCTCAATTAAGGAAAAATCTAAATGTCGAGGTTTTGGGCGAGGGAAAACAGCGAGGGAAATGAGGTGGACGGGGTGAAAACCGTCCACCCTCTTCGGGATGTGAGCTTTGACTTTTCATGCGCACATCCCGAGGAGAATGGACGGTTTCCACCCCGTCCACCTCATTTCCCTAGCTGTTTTCGTCGCCCAAAACCTCGACAGCTAGCAAAGCTCATAGATTTAGCCTTGTAAACGTTATGGGGTGAATTACTTATTAAATTTTGGGCACTAATCATTGAAAATGGTAATCATTCTGTTATCCAAAGAAAAAAAAAAAAAAAAAAAAAGCCGTCTCTTCCATCTGACACCCACCAGTTCTTATCTTCTTCATTTGTTCGGAACCAGAAAAGCTGGTAGGACTTCGTAATTTCATTCCAAACCAGGCGTCATTTCCACACGTCCCATCTGACCCACCCGAAGATAGGGACGTATGCATGCGAGTCCGAATCCAACGGCGCCTGATTCCTTTCATTCTCCCTCGAATATCGCGTCAAAACAGAGGATTTCAACTTGATATTAATTAGAGTTTGGTCCTTTTGTTTTTCAATACACTATATGGGCTATGGTTCCCTTTTTAGTCACTAATTGAGTTTAGCCCCGTAGCACATAGCATAGTCTAGTCAATGGTCAAGGAATGTGATTTTTTGAAATTTTTTCTTATTTATAATTACCAAAATATCTTTTAAAATTAGAAATATTTAAGTTTTTATCTCCGTATATATTATTCTGCTATAATGTTATTTTGCTATCAAAAGTTTATTATGTGAGTAATTGTTATGTAATATGTAGTTTATACGACAATTGCGTGATTTTTGATTTAATATTTAAAGTTTAAAATGTATAAATCATATTAGCTTGAAAAACGAAATCACAAGTCTCATCAACGGTTAATAGGTAACTGTAAATGATAATTTTATTTATTTTTACCAAAATGTTGCTTAGCTAATGTAGATTTTTAATATATTATTTTGGGCAAGAGCATTTTGGTTCAAAAATTATCGTACGTGGGCATTCAACCATTGACCGAATGATTCACAATCCCTCTTTTTAATATACTAAATGACTTTAGTTCCTTTTAAAATCGATTAATGAGTTTGATTCCATAACTATCAGTTTACCATTAAGTCAACCGTTAAATGGTCATGTATGACATTTTTGAACCAGAATGCCCTTTGCTAAATACTTTAACAATATACGCAAAATCTAACTTTTGGTATTTAAGCTAGGGTCATTTTGGTCAAACAATTTCTGATGTGCAAGTCATATGTCAACTTTGACTGGAAGGTCAACTCACACTCATAGTCAAGGGATCAATACTACATAGTAGTTAAAAAAGAGGCCAAACTCATTAGTATATTCACAAGATGGATTAAAGTCTAATTTACTCTAAAAAAGCCGGAAGATCCGGTTAAATCTTAACTGTGGTTAACCAATCAAAGTCTCTCTCTCTGTTTTTCAGTCTCACTTTAATCCTTCAAAGCTCCAACAACACACAACAAATCAGAGAGGGGGAAGAGAAGGAAGGAAATAAGTGTTTTAGATGATGGGTTCTTCTTCTTACCTGTTTTGGGGGTTTGATTTTGTGGGATTTTGATCTGGTTTTTAGTTTTTGTAAGCTAGTTTTTGTTTTTAAAGAGAGAGATCTGAATTTCATTGCAATCTGCTTCTTTTTTTTCCATCTTTGCAATCATCACTTTCTGATTTTGTTTTTGACAACTGTTTGTTTGGTAGGAGAAAAGAAGAAAAAAAAAAATCCCATTTTTACATATTTGGAACCTTATCCATGGAAGGGATTTGTGGGTTTTGTTTCCTTGTTTAGGCACTTAGTGAGGTGAGCTTTCCAGATCTTGATCTGTTATGTAGATCTTACAGTGGTGGAAACAGATCTCAGTGAAGATCTGGGTTTTCTGTTTTAGTGTTTTTTATGGCTAAAGATTGAATCTTTTTGAGTTTTTTAGTGTTGTGGAAGGTCTTGTAGGGAAGGAAGGAAGGATGACTTACTTTCCAGAAGAGGTGTTAGAGCACATATTTGGGTTCTTGAATTCACACAAAGACAGGAGCTCTGTGTCTTTGGTGTGTAAATCATGGTTTAGAGTTGAGGGTTGGAGTAGGCAGAGGGTTTTCATAGGGAATTGTTATGCAATTAGGCCAGAGAGGTTGATTAGGAGGTTCCCCAGAGTTAAAGCTTTGACCTTGAAGGGGAAGCCACATTTTGCTGACTTCAATTTGATACCCCATGAGTGGGGAGGCTTTGTGCAGCCTTGGATTGAAGCCATGGTGAAGAGTTATCCTGGTCTTGAGGAGCTTAGATTGAAGAGGATGGTGGTTTCGGATGAAAGTCTAGAGTTGATTTCGCATTCCTTTCGGAATTTTAAGTCCTTGGTGCTGGTTACTTGTGATGGGTTTTCCACTGATGGGCTGGCTGCCATTGCTGAAAATTGCAAGTAAGATTTGTTTGATTTTGTGTTTTCTCTTTGTTTCAATTTAGCTTGTATGGTTATCAGTCTAAATTGTTTGCTTAAATGTGAATAAAATTCTTTTTAGTTTAACATGAATTTTATTTCATCTTAGCCATATATTAGTGAGCTCAATTGAACTTATGTATGAGCCTTTTTGTTCTGCTAGAGTTGCTATTGGTGTTAGTTTTGTCTACTGCCGTATCTAATTGTGTCAAATACATATTGTTGCAAATATTTTCACCTGATTTTTAATGGTTGAACCTTACTAGGTAATCTATGATGTATATAGAATATTAAGCATTGGATCCAAAGATAACCTTTTTGTTTTTTGTACCAATTATAGTGGATTATTATGATCATTTTGCTGCAATTTGTTGTTTGTAATTCTGTTACTTTGTTGGCTAGTTTATCTTTTGTTGGCTAGTACTACATAACACTATGATCTGTTGCGGCACTTGCATATCCACCGTCATAATTTGAATGATCTATTGTGATAAGGTTTTGGTTTACAATCTGAATTATTGAAGTATTTGCTTACAAGTGTTCATCAAACAGTTGGGAAGTTTGGCGATTTCATAATTAGTATAGATTGAGTGTCTTTGCCTCTAGTAATTGGATGGTCGAATTTAGCTTTTGATATTATAGTTGCTAATGTCTGACTCTACTTGTTTTCCTTGATTTTGTGACATTTGTGTGAATTTGTTGGTATGCGGGGAAACTTATTTACCTATTAAAGAGCAGAGACTTGTTTCTTTGTAGAGATTGACCTAAAATGAAGATCTTGTCTAAGACATTTGTCTTGTTATTTCTATATTCACAGGGTTCTCCGGGAGCTTGATTTGCAAGAAAATGAGATTGAGGATGATAAGGGCAATTGGCTCAGTTGTTTCCCCGAGACCTGCACATCTCTTGTCTCTTTGAATTTTGCGTGCCTGAAAGGAGATGTGAATTTGGGGGCTCTGGAGAGGCTTGTGGCAAGAAATCCCAACCTCAGGAGTTTAAAGTTAAATCGAGCAGTGCCTCTTGATACACTACAAAAAATCCTTGTGCGAGCACCTCAATTGGTCGACTTGGGCATTGGGTCATACATGGCCGAGCCTCCTTGCGAGGCTTATAGAAGGTTTATAGATGCAGCCAAGAAGAGTAGATCAGTCAGTAGTTTATCAGGGTTTGGGAAGTTGCTCCTCGTTGTTTAAAAGCAGTCTACTCAATGTGCTTGAACCTCACTTCCCTGAACTTGAGCTACGCGCCAGGAATTCCAGGGATAGATCTCATCAAGCTAATTCGTCACTGCCAAAAACTTCAACGCCTATGGGTTTGATTTCTTAACTCTCAAATTTCCCTTGTTGCATCTTTTATTAATGTTATTTGAGACAAAAAGTAAAGTTCTAACAATTGATACAGGTTCTGGATTGCATTGGAGACAAAGGGCTTGCAGTTCTAGCTGCCACTTGCAGAGATCTGCAGGAGTTGAGGGTTTTTCCTTCCCTTACTGCGGCCGGTCATGCAATTGTGACTGAAGAAGGTCTGGTAGCTGTATCTAAAGGTTGCCCAAAGCTGCATTCATTGCTATATTTCTGCCACCAGATGACTAATGCTGCACTCATAACTGTTGCAAAGAATTGCCCAAACTTCACTCGTTTCAGGTTATGCATACTGGATCCAAGGAAACCTGATCCTGTTACAGCAATGCCACTAGATGAAGGATTCGGAGCCATTGTTCAGTCCTGTAAGGGCCTCAAGCGGTTGTCACTCTCTGGACTTCTGACCGACCAAGTTTTCCTATATATAGGAAATGTATGCTGAGCAACTGGAGATGCTTTCGGTTGCATTTGCTGGGGATAGCGACAAGGGAATGCTCTATGTGTTGAATGGGTGCAAAAACCTTCGAAAGCTTGAAATTAGGGATAGCCCCTTTGGTGATGGTGCGCTTTTAGCAGACGTGGGGAAGTATGAAACAATGCGATCCCTTTGGATGTCGTCTTGCGATGTTACACTTGGAGCCTGCAAGACGCTTGCAAAGAAGATGCATAGACTTAACGTGGAGATCATCAGTGAAAAGGAGCATATGGAGGAGAATTTCAATGACACTGAGAAGGTCGAGAAGATGTATGTATACCGAACTTTAGATGGTCCCCGTAGAGACGCTCCTGATTTTGTCTGGAGCCTATGAGTTTATCCTTTTAAATTTATCATCTTTTCTTCTTTTAGATTCTGTTCTGTCTTGTGGATGCTTATCTTATGGATAAAATTAGTGAGTTTGATGGTATATTGTTCCTACTACCAGTCTCTTGTTTTCTGTTCATGTAAAAATTATCTATTTGTAATTCCTCGTAAATCCCATAAATAAGAAACAGAAATCCTGCAATATCTGAAGGCAAAGAAGAAAGTGAGAATTTCATTTCCCCCAATTCTAACTGTCGAGGGAATGAGTGGTGTGGGATTGAATTACAATGCAGCGTCTTTTCCATCATTTCGATTGAACTAATCTATGTTCTTTTTGTTGGCTATTTGGTTGCCGACCACTACTTTTATAAATGATGGAAATGCTAAGCTTTTTGTCCCCGTCCTATTTTTTTTTGACCTTATCGAAAGTATTGCATTATTGTGGGAGACAAAGGTGCATCTCACAATGCTTAAATACCGGCTCGCATGCTACATGATAAAAAAAAATGCATAATGCAAAAGTTTACGGTGGTTATATAAATTTAGGTGTTTGGCTAATTTTATGGAGACAATTATTGCAATTGAATTCAAGGCCTCTCCATCCTCTAGATATAAAATTCTGTAAAATTTTATGGGACAAAATTCTCGCATTATTTTGCAAAACTTTTATTATTTCCTCAAATACTCCCAACTCCTTCATATACACCTTAACCACCACTGCCTTCACAACTACTAGCGTCGTCACTACCATGACTATCATACCATAACCACCAGCACACCAGCACAACCACCACTTCACTATTACCACCGTAACCGCTACTAGAAAAGGAGGTTGATTGCCATAAGCCGCCAGAACGAAACAAAAAAAGTGCATGCCACCACCATAACACGACCACCACCATCATTGCCACTACCACAACCACTGCCAACTTCACTAGTACCACCATAACTGTCGTCGTCGTCCCAACTGCTATTACCACCACAACTAGCATAGCCACCACCACTATAGCATAATCACCACAACTACCACTAGTTTACTACTATCACCGCCGCAATCACCATATCTACCGCAACCATTACCACCACCACCATGACTGCCGCCACAACTAACGGAGCCTAGCTTTCCCTATCTACATCAATTTATGAAATGCATTATTGTACATTTCCTATCAAATTTTATGTCTTCATCCTGACATGGTAGTGTGGTTATTATTCTGAGGGCCGTGAGATTGAGGCAGGTTGTAAACAAATTGGTGGGAAGGGAGATTTACTTTTCCTATTTTCAATTTAACCTACCCTCTCTGTTGCTGAGTTTTACTTGTCATGGTGGCTTTGTTTGCTAGGGGATGATTGATGTAGCCTTCGGGCCTTTGTTGTTAGTTTTACTTGTATACAAACTACAACACCCAATTTTACTTGCATACTCATCGTTTTAAACCTACCTATGGGGATGATATAGCCTACCACCTTTGTTAGGTGTGTCGTAAAAGCTAAACTCCTTGGCAATTCGACAATTTTTTGTGATTCAGATCAGCATTATTTGCAACATTCTAATCTCTCTAGTCTATATTGGTGACAGGTTGATATATTTTTTATCCGATAACTAGACAATACGACCTCTATATTGAGGTTTCAGAACCTGTTAGCATTGGCTTCACTGTTGAAATCCATATTGTAGCACTGTTAGTAGCATTTGCTGCTGCGGAATCAAATCTTAAAACCCTATTAACATGCTAGATAATTCTAGTTTCATCAGCAAGAGCATAAACTCACAACCACATTCAAATTTCCAAAAACTTGTCCTTCCATTAATCATCATTCAAAATTCCAGAATTGGAAGAAAAGTGCTACTTTCTAACTTCTACATAACTAGCTAAACTAATCATAAACAACGCTTCTCATACTCCTTCCCAGCCAAAGCCTGTTCCATAACCACCTCAGGATCAACAATCCTCCTCTTCTCCAAAAACAATGTCATCAAATTCTTCGAATACCCACTCACAAGCGCCACATCCTTCTGTGTGCCAGCCACTGGAGTTGCCTTGGAATCACGCAAATTCCAGAAAACAATTTCTGGCACTACTTCCCCATACCCCTTCGCTACAAACTTCCTCTGTATCGCCTCATAGGCCGTTTCCCATTCATTCTCTGAAGCCTGATCAAACTCCATGTCACTGAACACAAACACTCTCTTGATCATATCCTCCACCTTCAGCTTCCCATCACTCGCCACTTGTAGAATCTTATCAAACACTTTCTGAAAGTCCGTGTTGCCTCCCTAGTCCATTTGCTCGACGAACCTCTTCTTCTCCTTGAGTGATTCACCTTCTATAATGTGCATCTCCGGGTTCTCACTGAACGTGATAAGCTTCCCCTTCCACGGCTCCCTTACTCAGCTCTGATGTCAAAAGGCCTAGCGCCACGGAAACCTTCATTGGTATACCATTCATTGTTGGAACATGTGTGTGAGTGGAAACATGTGTGTGGGTTTTTTAAAATAAAATATTCTTTTGATTTAAAAACTCAGTGCAGTGGGCGGCTCAATCAAATATTCTTTTGATTTAAAACTCATTAGAGTGGGCGGCTACATGCTTTGCTCCGCGAAATCTGCAGCCAACAGTTTTCTTTGTCGGTTTGTCATCCTATAAAAAACTATCTGAAATCAAGCTTAAAATAACGAAAGAAAAACAACAGAGAGCAATTAGAGCTCTAATGAGCAGATCTTCTTCTTCTGAAACTGGGTTTCGAATTAGAGCTCTAGTGAGCAGATCTTTCTTCTTCTGAAACTGGGTTTCGAAACAGAGCTCTTGAGAGCAGAGCTTCATCTGAAACTGCTGTTTGTTTTTGTTCTTGTGAGCTTTCAAATCAGGAAATAGAGAACTAAGAACAGAGCCTCTTTTTCAAACAGTTCTTCAAAAACAAACAGAGTTTAGCTTCGAGTTCAGCATTCAAATTCAGTTCGTCCAGCATCCAAATTCAGTTCTTGCAAATTTCAGACTTTAGCTTCAAAACAAAACAGTCAGAGTTTTACATTTGTTATTGCCGATTTTGTTTCCGAGCAAATTAGAAGAGGGTGATATGTATTCCGTTCATACACTGTGCAATTTGTGAACGAGACAGAAATTGTGTTCTGGGCTGTTTTATCCTGGGGACGGCGGGGCTACGAAACTGCTTGCCACAAATTTGGGCAGAGCCGCGAAACGTCTTAAAGAGAGCGACCTAGTCCGCGACTCAACCCAAAAAATCTGGTACCATCGTTCTACTATTTATTTCGAATTAACCAGCATATTGTTTCAACAATTTTAAGACGATTCTTATGTCTGATGCCATGAATGCTATTACTGAAATTGCTGCAAAAGACCTTAATAGGCCCTTTCGTTTTGAGGGCCAACACTTTAAAAGATGGAGACAAAAGATGCTGTTTTTCTTAACTACACAAATGTGCTTATGTCTGTGAAACTGAAAAACCGAAAATGCCTGTTGAACCCTACTGAAACCCAAAACCAAAGAATTAGACCGTTGGATTGGAAATGATTTTTTATGTAAAAATTTATCCTGAATGGTCTGTCTGGTGACCTATATGATTATTATTGTTCTGAACAAACTGCAAAAGATATTTGGGATTCTCTTAGAAAGAAATATGACACTGAGGAGGCTGGCACAAAGAAGTATGCTGTCAGTCGCTATCTGAAATTTCAGATGACTGATGATAAGTCTGTGGAAACCCAATCACACGAGCTTCAAAAGATTGCTCATGAATTATATCTGAGGGAATGACTTTAGATTGAGCAATTTCAAGTAGCTGTTGTGATAGACAAATTGCCCCCTAGCTGGAAAGATTTTAAGAATGTCCTTAGGCATAAAACTAAAGAGTTTCCCTAGAAAGCCTGATAACCCGACTTCGTATTGAGGAGGAAGCCAGGAACAAGATCAGAAAAGATGAAGTTCTGATTATTTCAAACATAAGATGTCTACCCTGTTTCTATGAAACCCAGTGGAAAGACAATGAAAATCAGAATAACAATAAAACCGAAACTTTCAGAAACGGAACCAGCAGAACCGGAACAATCAGAACCGCAACAATCAGAATCAGAATCCTCCGCTAAATCAGAAAGGACAGAAACATCCTTCAAGAATGATTCAGCACAGTTCCTTTGCCACACCTGTGGTAGGCCAGGGCATATGGCCAGGAACTGCCGGAACGGATCTCGCCCTGCACCTCAGGCGAACCTAACCGAAGACCAACTAATTGCCATGATCTCTGAGATCAATTTTGTTGGTGGATCCGAGGGATGGTGGATAGACACTGGTGCTTCTCGACATGTCTGCTATGATCGAGAAATGTTCAAGTCCTATTCTGAAGCTGAGGACAGAAAGTGTTGTTGGGTGATTCCCACTCCACTACAGTTGCTGGAACTGGAACAGTCGAATTGAAGTTTACCTCTGGAAAGACAGTCACCCTGAAAGACGTCTTCGCATACTCCAGAGATGAGAAAGAACCTAGTTTCTGGTTTTCTTTCTGAACAAGGCTGGGTTTACGCAAATTATAGGGGCTGATTTGTACACCATAACTAAGAATAATGTATTGTGGGGAAGGGTATGCCACTGATGGAATGTTTAAGTTAAATGTTGAAGCGAATAAAATTTCTAGTTCTGCTTATATGTTGTGCACTTTTAATATCTGGCATGCTAGACTTTGTCATGTTAATAAACGCATTATTAAAAACATGAGTAACTTAGGACTAATTCCAAAATTGTCCTTAAGTGACTTTGAAAAAGTGCAACTATTGTAGTCAAGCAAAGATAACCAAAACTCCACATAAATCTGTAGTTAGAGAATCTGAACCTTTTAGATTTGATACACTCAGATATATGTGAACTAATGGTACATTGACTAGAAATGGAAAACGTTATTTTTATTACGTTATTGATGACTGTTCTGACTATACTTTGTTTACTTAATGAAAAATAAAAGTGATGCCTTGACATGTTTAAATATTTTTGACTGAAGTTGAAAATCAATATAATAGAAAGATTAAGAGACTCAGGAGTGATAGAGGCACTGAATATGATAGCAGTACTTTCGTAGAGTTCTATAATTCTCAAGGAATTATACATGAAACACTGCACCATATTCTCCTGAGATGAATGGCAAAGCTGAAAGGAAAAATAGAACTCTTACCGAGTTAGTTGTTGCCATAATGCTTAACTCCGGTGCTGCATCGCACTGGTGGGGAGAAATATCTTGACAGTCTGTTATGTGCTAAATAGAGTCCCAAATCGAAAAGTAAAACATCGCCCTATGAGATTCTGAAAAATAGACAACCAAACCTGTCTTATTTGAAAACTTGGGGTTGTTTAGCTTATGTTAGAATTCCTGATCCTAAAAGGAATAAGCTAGCTAGTAGGCATATGAATGTGTATTCATAGGATATGCCATGAACAGCAAAGCTTATAGATTCTATAATATTAAAGATCAAGTTATTATAGAATCAAACGACGTTGACTTTTATGAAGATAAATTTCCTTTTATTTCGAGGAATAGTGGGGGTACATCCTCTAAATGTACCCTTAATCAGGATTAATGAAACTGATAAAGCCACAGAATCTGAGCCAAGAAGAAGTAATCGAAACGAACTTCTAAGACTTTTGACCCGGATTACTATGTCTTTTCAGTCGAGGAGGATCCCCTTGTTTTCAAGAGGCCCTATCCTCTATAGATGCCCAATTTTGGGAAGAGGCTATAGATGATGAAATATACTCTCTTGAGTCTAACAGAACCTGGCATTTAGTCGATCTGCCTCCAGGGTGAAGACAATAGGATGTAATGGGTATTTAAAAAGAAAATTGAAACCCGATGGTAATGTTGACAAGTTCAAGGCTCGTCTCGTAGCCAAAGGGTATAGACAGAGGGAAAATGTTGATTTCTTTGACACATATTCTTCCTGTAACCAGGATTACATCTATCGAGTGTTAATTCTCTTGCTGCATTACATAACCTAGTTTTTGCCACCAAATGGACGTTAAAGACGCGTTTCTTAATGGCGATTTGGAAGAAGAAATTTTACATGGACCAAACCTGAAGGTTTTGTTATTCCAGGACAAGAACACAAAGTTTGTAAACTAGATAAATCACTATACGGTTTGAAACAAGCTCCAAAACAATGACATGAAAAATTTGATAACCTTGTCATCGCACATGATTTTAATGTGAAGGAAAGTGACAAATGCATTTACTATAAATTTGAAAATGGCATTTGCACTATAGTATGTCTATATGTGGATGACTTACTTATCTTTGGTTCAAATCTCCATGCCGTGAATAAAGTGAAAGCTTTATTGAGTGCAAACTTTGATATGAAAGATCTTGGAGAAGCGAGTGTAATCCTTGGTATAAAGATTACTAGGTCTGAAAGGGAATTTCTTTGGATCAATCAAATTATATCGAGAAGATCCTAAAGAAATATAATTACTCTGACTGTAAACCCTGCATGTACTCCTATGACTCTAGTGTCAAGTTGTTCAAGAACACCGGTGACGGTGTTAGACAATCTGAGTATGCGAGCATCATTGGTAGTCTTAGATATGCTACCGATTGCACTAGACCCGACATAGCTTACGCTGTTGGATTACTATGCAGAATTTACAAGTAGACCTAGTATAGAGCATTGGCATGCAATTGAACGGGTATGAGGTACCTGAAGAGACTAAGAACTCGGATTACATTATCAGAAGTTTCCCGCTGTCCTTGAAGGATATAGCGATGCTGATTGGAACACCCTTTTAGATGACTCCAAAGCCACCAGTGGCTAATATTTTCAATATAGCTGGTGGAGCTGTTCTTGAAGTCAAAGAAACAGACCATTTTGCACAGTCCACTATGGAGTCAGAGATTATAGCATTAGCTACGGCTAGTGAAGAAGCAGGTTGGTTGAGAAACCTGCTAGCAGAATCCTTTATGGGAAAAACCGATTCCAGCTGTCTTGATCCCATTGCGATAGTACCGCGGCTATTGCAAAAATACAGAACCGTTATTATAACGGCAAGAAACGAAATAACGTCGTAAGCACAGCACATTAGAGAGTTTCTATCTACTGGTGCTGTGAGAGTGGATCATGTACGAACTGATGCAAACTTGGCCGATCCTTTGACGAAAGGATTAGCTAGAGAGAAGGTTTTCAAAACTCGAAAGGAATGGGACTAATGCCCTTAGATTGTTGACTTATTCACGATGGTAACCCAACCTATAGACTGGAGATCCCAAGAAATAGGTTCAATGGGTAATAACAAGTCGTGAATGATATGATGTGAATCATGCTGACAAAATAACAATCTCATTCCTAGATTAAAGCATGAATTCCCTGAAGCGATAGAAGGATGAGTTAAAAAACTCTTAATGAGGTCTATACTCTATGTGGAGTGGAGTACCTAGCTACAGGAGTATTCTTGATAGACTCACCTAAGTGATTGTGAAGTTTGGGCCGCTTCCTATGGAATTTGTGGGCAAAATTCCTAGAGTCTTCACTTACTGGGATATACGTGCGAGGCCGTAAAGCACGGGCTTTTTAGACTTCACCCAGGAAAAGGTTGTGCGTGTAATGTCTGTTAGAGATAGAGTTCAAACTACGAGTTACTCTAGTATATTCTAAAGCATTAACACTACGCAAGAGTTCAAGTCGAAAGACACTTTTGTTTATGCACAACTTATATGTTACAGATTGCTCGATGAAAATGGTTTTTTTCAATCCAAGTGGAGGATTGTTAATATTTGTTTTTAAAAAAATCCAAGTGGGGGATTGTTGGAACATGTGTGTGAGTGGAACATGTGTGTGGGTTTTTTAAAATAAAATATTCTTTTGATTTAAAAACTCAGTGCAGTGGGCGGCTCAATCAAATATTCTTTTGATTTAAAACTCATTAGAGTGGGCGGCTACATGCTTTGCTCCGCGAAAATCTGCAGCCAACAGTTTCTTTGTCGGTTTGTCATCCTTATAAAAAACTATCTGAAATCAAAGCTTAAAATACGAAAGAAAAACAACAGACGAGCAATTAGAGCCTCTAATGAGCAGATCTTCTTCTTCTGAAACTGGGTTTCGAATTAGAGCTCTAGTGAGCAGATCTTCTCTTTCTGAAACTGGGTTTCGAAACAGAGCTTTGAGAGCAGAGCTTCATCTGAAACTGCTGTTTGTTTTGTTCTTGTGAGCTTTCAAATCAGGAAATAGAGAACTAAGAACAGAGCCTCTTTTTCAAACAGTTCTTCAAAAACAAACAGAGTTTAGCTTCGAGTTCAGCATTCAAATTCAGTTCGTCCAGCATCCAAATTCAGTTCTTGCAAATTTCAGACTTTAGCTTCAAAACAAAACAGTCAGAGTTTTACATTTGTTATTGCCGATTTTGTTTCCGAGCAAATTAGAAGAGGAGTGATATGTATTTCCGGTTCAATACACTGTGCAATTTGTGAACGAGACAGAAATTGTGTTCTGGGCTGTTTTATCCTGGGGACGGGCGGGGCTACGAAACTGCTTGCACAAATTTGGGCAGAGCCGCGAAACGTCTTAAAGAGAGCGACCTAGTCCGCGACTCAACCCAAGAAAATCTGGTACCATCGTTCCTACTATTTATTTCGAATTAACAGCATATTGTTTCAACATTCGATGCTCGCGGAAACATCACTGATTGCAATACAGTTATTGAACTTGCCGCGTTTTGCCATGTCTTCCACCATCCTCCGCCATTGCAGCTCCGCAACTTCCCATTCTGCTTCCTTCATCTCATCTTTCTTCTTCTCTTCTCCCCATCTCCGAACTATAATCATCATAACCATAACCATAATCATTATCATCAAGAGAGTCCAAGATTTCATGAGGAAGCAAAGCTCCTGCAGCGATCTTCTTCTCTCCTCTACGCACCGAGCTCAAATACTCGGGAGAAACCGTTCGAATCATGTTTCTATAAAAAATTATATAATAATAAATTCAAAACCGAAGTGGTCTGTTCCGATTTTCAGTTCTATGTGATTTTAACTGACCCAACCCGACCACGAATATATATTTTATAATATAAATAAATACAATATGTTTAAAATAGTTGATCGGTTCGGTTTTATTTCGATTTTGGTTCGATTTTAGTTAATTCTATTCGGTTACGATTTGCATAAATTAGAATCGATTCGATTTCAGATCAGTTTTGTTAATGGTCTGTTCGATTTCGGTTTGAAAATTTTAAAACCGACCTAAATCGATTCAGTTCAAGGTTTAGGTGAAAAATGAAAACAAAAGATTGATTTTCTTCAGTAGTTTCATAAAACATGAAATACATGTAAAAGTAAACAACTATAAGCAATCGATAGTTGTGGCAACATGAAGCAGGAATATGTACATTCACCTATTTGAATACCAAAACTAAAATTCCTCAAAACAAGAACCGTATTAGGTTTCGATTAGTAGAAGCTTGGACAGAGAGGCCATAGTACTTTTCTTTCTTCCAATAACATACGCACTAAATAAGAACTGGAGTTGGCACTTGTTCACATTCCATCGAACTCTATGCATTGCCACAATCTCCCCCCCCCCCCCCCGACCCGGAAGCACAGCCATCTCTCACTGCCCTTGTTCACATTCCATCGAACTCTATGCATTGCCACAATCTTTGGAGGAGGAACCTCAACTTCTGCAGGGGCATATTCTCTCCCTTATGTAGACCACCTACATTTTCTTGGCCTGGGTATTCTGGATCAGATATTTTTTGATCTCTTGATTGAGGCATTTTCTCTTTTCTTTTTTTTCACTGGATTTGCATCTGACATAAAACTGCGCATGGATCTTGGAGCTTCTCCGCACTCACTGATGGCCTTCTTCATTGGGTAACGAATGTTTGGAAACGTAGTGTTCACAGTGAGACCATCATCTTCTTCAGTTAACGATCCACAACGATAATGTGGGGTTTGATTGCGGCCAGGTTCTTTATCCACTGCTTTGCTTGTAAGCTATTCATGATGGTAAACAACGGAGTTCAAGGTAAAGAAGTTAAAACAGTTTAGTAAAAAGTTTTGAACATCAAGGAAAATGAAATATACACGTGTTAAGAAAATTTATGTATAACCCATAACAACCTCAAGCATAAAAACTCGAAGGTTGGGAACAAATCCATCGCAAATGATACACATGGAAAACCCCCATAATAGATATCGAATTCTCAGGCAACAAGATCACATAAGTATGAGGAATAAACCGAGAATGCCACTTTGGGATAGCAGAAGAGTACCCCAATCCCTCTAATGGACCAGTCACGCTCATATACAGTGATAACAAAACCTTGACGATAATAACAGGGTCATCTGGGCCCCAAAAAACCTAATTGAGAAACCCAGATAGCATGTTATCTTGAAAACCCATTAGTTCTTGTTTAATGACTTTGTCTTAAAACCCCTACGAACTATTCTTTTTAGTCGTCAAAAAGACTCCACAACGTAGAAAACTGAAAACATGTTTAAAAAAAGTGTGTATGATCTACAGGCAGGGTGGCTTCCCTCCATATGCAAACATAAATAAATTGTTCATGTTTGTCCCCTAGATGTTATGATGCAAAATTAATAGTACAAAATAGGACATAAAAGGGAAACATTGCGAGGAGTTGTACTAACCTGAAAACGAAGAACTGAACCGTCTGCGCTGCAGTATGCGACCATACCTAACAAAACAGATAATAATAGTTAAATTTTGAGAAAAAATGAGGTGGGGTGCTCAATTCGGAGATCAAGCGACTCATCACGACAATATGAATATTTGATAAACCCAACAATTAATGTGGGAACCTAGACATTTTGGTTTTGATTCTCTCGTTAAAATTTCTATGGCATTTAATAAGGAAAACAAGGTCAAATCAGCCAACATTTTATCCCTTCTCTGTCTCTGTAAGACTCTACTCCCCCTTATCTTTTCAAACCCCTGAGAAGCACAAATTCATCCGCCAGATTTTCTTCTTTTGTAGTATGGTAATGGTATATTGTTGAAATAATGCAAGAAGGCATGAACAAGATGCAAAGAAAAAGAGAGGAGGGGAGTTGGTGTAAACATGATTATGAATTGATTGGTGAACCATATGTCCAAAACTTACACCCATCTCTAGATCAGTTCCTCGTCCTTTAGTGCAACACTCTCCATCAACAAGAAATGACTGAAGGGAGAGAAGAAAAACTGCTAGGGATGAAATTCATTAAGAATTGGAGGATGGATAAGAAAGAAAGAAGAAAAAAAAATAACCTGAAAGTATTACAAATCCTGACTGTTACACCATCCAGAATTTCTGTTTTGGGGATTAGCCAGAAAAGCAGATGGACAAAACAATATCACTGGGAATTCCTTATTTTCTTTTGGTTGGGTTCCCTTATGATTTCGAAAAAAAACGATTGGATTCCTTGTTGGTTTTATTCAATATTATCATGTGATACGTCCACAGGAAAAAAAAATTGCTACCTTGATATGCATGAACAAACATGACTCTGAAATGTGTGCATATGTCAATTACATTTGTTGCCTTAATATGCAAAGTCACAGGCTCCGATGCCATGACAAAACCGTATGCTGCATAACATGCATTCAAATATTGTTGTTTGGAGTGAGTGTAAGCTTTATCAATATGAACCACCCCATACGGAAGGAAACTTAATGTCCTATGGTTTGGGATTTGCTCCTGTGAATTCCGAGGGTTCTGGCTGTGAGCCATGGTCCCCCTTCCAAGATCTACCCTAGTATCAAGACTTCAAAAAAGCCACCTAAACAAATTGAGTTCACAATATACTATTAGTGTTTACCCCTACATAGACTTGGTAATGATTTGACTACCTGTTAGTTTTGATGCTTGAACGTTCCAAATTGGAAGTGATGAACAGTAGTAATTGTGAAATCCTTGCTGCTGAGTACCATCAAAAGGTTTTCCAGTCACGGGTACATCATATGCGGCCTTTGGCAAGCTAAGGAACCTCAGTGAACCATCATCCAAGGATAATAAGAGACATCTATTGCATTAAGCACAGTTATAACGAATTTCATTACGAGTAAATTCCAATTTGAAACTTTTCCGATGGATGAATGGAAATAAATACCTTGGATCTGGCAGCCAATCTAGGCCATATATAACCCTGCGTCCAGGATTTTCCCACAAAGGACGATATGGATCACTGCAGAGAACAAGAAAAACGCTCTCAGTTTGTGAGTTTTGCAAGGCGCACTTGCAACTTGGGAACTACCTTTCTACTACCTTTCTACACAACATATGGACTCTGATCTGATCTAAGTTAGGAACCACAAAAATTCAGAGTAAATAAGAACAAGTGGCATAACTCAACCAACCCTCTCGACATAACTGGGGAAAAGGGGACCAACCAAAGATTGAACTTCAGAGTACTACTATAAGCAAAAAGAATTAAACCCTCACCGAAGGTCCCAGAACCGAAGGCCTGCATGTCCAGCAGTGACAATTACATTCCTTCTCTCTAAATCACTGAAAGAAAAAAAAAAAAAAAAAAAAAAAAGACTACCTTTCAGACATTTCAACCACCTGATCAGGAAATTAAAAATGCATACAACAATAAAGATTTAAGTAAGAAGTTCTGGAGACTAGTGTTGGTCTTTGGTGGACCTTCATAAAGATGAAATCTTGTAAGCATTGAACCTACAATCATTGCCAATGATAATCTAGCTAATGTTCAAGGTAGTATGTTCTTAGTATGGCATGTGATATTCTTGATTATGAAATCAAAAAACTTCTCTAATGAAATCATGGTTTCACCAGTTTTTAAACTTTTTCTCTGCATAAATCAACATTAGAGAATAGAAGAACATTTTGTCCTAATAAAAGTGATGCCACAGGCAATGATAACACATAGTATACAATCAATTATACATCGCTAACAGGAACGGCATAATTTGTAAATGGAATAGGAACCAATGCCAAAATACTTTTCAGGTGTACCACGGAAGATGAAATAAGTAGGGAAGATCGCAACGGTAGAATGTTGAACAAGACTTTGGACTTCACATGGGCTGTTACAAACATTTCGATCACTCTTTGGGAAGAAGCTTTTTTGTTGCTTCAGAACAGTTTAATCCTTAATCATTGAACCAAGCTTGTCGAATTGTGTATCCTATGATACATACAATTACATGTAAATATATGATACATCTTATATCAATGATAAAGAAGTTTGCTAGTTTTAACAAATTCATACGAGATACATATGTTGAAGATGAGAAAAACTACATAGAAGATATTGGTCAGCGCATTCAAATCTTTAGGGGATTGAAAATCCCAGAGAACATAATACTCAAACATCAATCACCTTTCATCTGGGGCCCGAGTAAGTGCTCTTATTGGAACGGCGTCCGCACTGAAGCAAAGCAAGGGTCTTGTATCTGCAAATAGATATAAAATATTAAGTTCACACGTCATTTTTTTCCATAAAAACACAGTTATAATTTCACTCTCCCTCTTCTGCAAATAAAGCAGTATGCTAAAAGGAAAGTTCTAGGCGAAAGGGAGAAGATATTTGTGTGGGAGAACATGAGAACAGACATCTTCTCTTACCA